>OU426978.1:156825949-157081991 GCA_911387785.2 Aelia acuminata | reverse complement strand
TTTAGCAATAACGTAACATTTACCGATTTCATTGAAATGATGGAGCATCCTTATGTTTTTATAGCATCCTTATGTTTTTATAAACATAAAATTCGAAAATATTATCAATTTTATATTTCGATGGTGTTGGGGGGGGGGGGGGGGTGTGCGCTCTGTTTAGCAATAATGTAACATTTACCGATTTCATTGAAATGATGGAGCATCCTTATGTTTTCAGGTATGTAAAATTCGAAAATATTATCAATTTTATATTTCGATGGTGTTTGGGGGGGGGGGGGGTGTGCGCTCAATTTAGCAATAATGTAACAGTTACCGATTTCATTGAAATGATGGAGGATCCTTATGTTTTTATACATGTAAAATTCGAAACTATTATCAATTGTATATTTCGATGGTGTTGAGGGGGGGTGTGCCCTCTGTTTAGCAATAACGTAACATTTACCGATTTCATTGAAATGATGGAGCATCCTTATGTTTTTATAAACGTAAAATTCGAAAATATTATCAATTTTATATTTCGATGGTGTTGGGGGGGGGGTCTCTGATTAGCAATTACGTAACATTTACCGATTTCATTGAAATGATGGTGCATCCTTATGTTTTTAGGTTCGTAAAATTCGAAAATATTATCAATTTTATATTTCGATGGTGCTGGGGGGGGGGCCTCTGATTAGCAATAACGTAACATTTACCGATTTCATTGAAATGATGGTGCATCCTTATGTTTTTATAAACATAAAATTCGAAAATATTATCAATTTTATATTTCGATGGTGTTGGGGGGGGGGGGGGGGGTGCGCTCTGTTTAGCAATAATGTAACATTTACCGATTTCATTGAAATGATGGAGCATCCTTATGTTTTTTCTAAACGTAAAATTCGAAAATATTATCAATTTTATATTTCGGTGGTGTTTGGGGGGTGTGCGATCTGTTTTGCAATAACGTAACATTTACCGATTTCATTGAAATGATGGTGCATCCTTATGTTTTTATAAACGTAAAATTCGAAAATATTATCAATTCAATATTTCGATGGTGTTGGGGGGGGGGGGTGTGCGCTCTGTTTAGCAATAATGTAACATTTACCGATTTCATTGAAATGATGGAGCATCCTTATGTTTTTAGGTTCGTAAAATTCGAAAATATTATCAATTTAATATTTCGATGTTGCTGGGAGGGGGGGCCCTCTGATTAGCAATAACGTAACATTTACCGATTTCATTGAAATGATGGTGCATCCTTATGTTTTTAGGTTCGTAAAATTCGAAAATATTATCAATTTAATATTTCGATGTTGCTGGGAGGGGGGTCCTCTGATTAGCAATAACGTAACATTTACCGATTTCATTGAAATGATGGTGCATCCTTATGTTTTCAGGTATGTAAAATTCGAAAATATTATCAATTTAATATTTCGATGGTGTTTGGGGGGTGTGCGCTCTGTTTAGCAATAATGTAACATTTACCTATTTCAGTGAAATGATGGAGCATCCTTATGTTTTCAGGTATGTAAAATTCGAAAATATTATCAATTTTATATTTCGATGGTGTTTGGGGGGGGTGTGCGCTCAATTTAGCAATAATGTAACAGTTACCGATTTCATTGAAATGATGGAGCATCCTTATGTTTTTATACATGTAAAATTCGAAACTATTATCAATTGTATATTTCGATGGTGTTGATGGGGGGTGTGCCCTCTGTTTAGCAATAATGTAACATTTACCGATTTCATTGAAATGATGGAGCATCCTTATGTTTTTATAAACGTAAAAATCGAAAATATTATCAATTTTATATTTCGATGGTGTTGGGGGGGGGTCTCTGATTAGCAATTACGTAACATTTACCGATTTCATTGAAATGATGGTGCATCCTTATGTTTTTAGGTTCGTAAATTCGAAAATGTTATCAATTTTATATTTCGATGGTGCTGGGGGGGGGGCCTCTGATTAGCAATAACGTAACATTTACCGGATTCATTGAAATGATGGTGCATCCTTCTGTTTTCAGGTATGTAAAATTCGAAAATATTATCAATTTTATATTTCGATGGTGTTTGGGGGGGGGGGGTGTGCGCTCTGTTTAGCAATAATGTAACATTTACCGATTTCATTGAAATGATGGAGCATCCTTATGTTTTCAGGTATGTAAAATTCGAAAATATTATCAATTTTATATTTCGATGGTGTTTGGGGGGGGGGGGGGGGGTTGTGCGCTCAATTTAGCAATAATGTAACAGTTACCGATTTCATTGAAATGATGGAGCATCCTTATGTTTTTATACATGTAAAATTCGAAACTATTATCAATTGTATATTTCGATGGTGTTGAGGGGGGGGTGTGCCCTCTGTTTAGCAATAACGTAACATTTACCGATTTCATTGAAATGATGGAGCATCCTTATGTTTTTATAAAAGTATAATTCGAAAATATTATCAATTTTATATTTCGATGGAGTTGGGGGGGGGCCTCTGTTTAGCAATAATATAAGAGGGTCCCCCCAAAAACCCTCTGATTAGCAATAACGTAACATTTACCGATTTCATTGAAATGATGGAGCATCCTTATGTTTTCAGGTTCGTAAAATTCGAAAATATTATCAATTTTATATTTCGATGGTGTTGGGGGGGCCCTCTTATTAGCAATAACGTAATAAATCGATGGAGTTGAGGGGGGGGCCTCTGTTTAGCAATAATATAAGAGGGTCCCCCCAAAAACCCTCTGATTAGCAATAATGTAACATTTACCGATTTCATTGAAATGATGGAGCATCCTTATGTTTTTATACATGTAAAATTCGAAACTATTATCAATTGTATATTTCGATGGTGTTGAGGGGGGGTGTGCCCTCTGTTTAGCAATAACGTAACATTTACCGATTTCATTGAAATGATGGAGCATCCTTATGTTTTTATAAACGTAAAATTCGAAAATATTATCAATTTTATATTTCGATGGTGTTGGGGGGGGGGGGGCCCTGATTAGCAATTACGTAACATTTACCGATTTCATTGAAATGATGGTGCATCCTTATGTTTTTAGGTTCGTAAAATTCGAAAATATTATCAATTTTATATTTCGATGGTGCTGGGGGGGGGGGGGGGCCTCTGATTAGCAATAACGTAACATTTACCGATTTCATTGAAATGATGGTGCATCCTTATGTTTTTATAAACATAAAATTCGAAAATATTATCAATTTTATATTTCGATGGTGTTGGGGGGGGGGGGGGGGTGCGCTCTGTTTAGCAATAATGTAACATTTACCGATTTCATTGAAATGATGGAGCATCCTTATGTTTTTTCTAAACGTAAAATTCGAAAATATTATCAATTTTATATTTCGGTGGTGTTTGGGGGGTGTGCGATCTGTTTTGCAATAACGTAACATTTACCGATTTCATTGAAATGATGGTGCATCCTTATGTTTTTATAAACGTAAAATTCGAAAATATTATCAATTCAATATTTCGATGGTGTTGGGGGGGGGGTGTGCGCTCTGTTTAGCAATAATGTAACATTTACCGATTTCATTGAAATGATGGAGCATCCTTATGTTTTTAGGTTCGTAAAATTCGAAAATATTATCAATTTAATATTTCGATGTTGCTGGGAGGGGGGGCCCTCTGATTAGCAATAACGTAACATTTACCGATTTCATTGAAATGATGGTGCATCCTTATGTTTTTAGGTTCGTAAAATTCGAAAATATTATCAATTTAATATTTCGATGTTGCTGGGAGGGGGGTCCTCTGATTAGCAATAACGTAACATTTACCGATTTCATTGAAATGATGGTGCATCCTTATGTTTTCAGGTATGTAAAATTCGAAAATATTATCAATTTTATATTTCGATGGTGTTTGGGGGGGTGTGCGCTCTGTTTAGCAATAATGTAACATTTACCGATTTCAGTGAAATGATGGAGCATCCTTATGTTTTCAGGTATGTAAAATTCGAAAATATTATCAATTTTATATTTCGATGGTGTTTGGGGGGGGTGTGCGCTCAATTTAGCAATAATGTAACAGTTACCGATTTCATTGAAATGATGGAGCATCCTTATGTTTTTATACATGTAAAATTCGAAACTATTATCAATTGTATATTTCGATGGTGTTGATGGGGGGTGTGCCCTCTGTTTAGCAATAATGTAACATTTACCGATTTCATTGAAATGATGGAGCATCCTTATGTTTTTATAAACGTAAAATTCGAAAATATTATCAATTTTATATTTCGATGGTGTTGGGGGGGGGGTCTCTGATTAGCAATTACGTAACATTTACCGATTTCATTGAAATGATGGTGCATCCTTATGTTTTTAGGTTCGTAAATTCGAAAATGTTATCAATTTTATATTTCGATGGTGCTGGGGGGGGGCCTCTGATTAGCAATAACGTAACATTTACCGGATTCATTGAAATGATGGTGCATCCTTCTGTTTTCAGGTATGTAAAATTCGAAAATATTATCAATTTTATATTTCGATGGTGTTTGGGGGGGGGGGGTGTGCGCTCTGTTTAGCAATAATGTAACATTTACCGATTTCATTGAAATGATGGAGCATCCTTATGTTTTCAGGTATGTAAAATTCGAAAATATTATCAATTTTATATTTCGATGGTGTTTGGGGGGGGGGGGGGGGGGTGTGCGCTCAATTTAGCAATAATGTAACAGTTACCGATTTCATTGAAATGATGGAGCATCCTTATGTTTTTATACATGTAAAATTCGAAACTATTATCAATTGTATATTTCGATGGTGTTGAGGGGGGGTGTGCCCTCTGTTTAGCAATAACGTAACATTTACCGATTTCATTGAAATGATGGAGCATCCTTATGTTTTTATAAAAGTATAATTCGAAAATATTATCAATTTTATATTTCGATGGAGTTGGGGGGGGGCCTCTGTTTAGCAATAATATAAGAGGGTCCCCCCAAAAACCCTCTGATTAGCAATAACGTAACATTTACCGATTTCATTGAAATGATGGAGCATCCTTATGTTTTCAGGTTCGTAAAATTCGAAAATATTATCAATTTTATATTTCGATGGTGTTGGGGGGGCCCTCTTATTAGCAATAACGTAATAAATCGATGGAGTTGAGGGGGGGGCCTCTGTTTAGCAATAATATAAGAGGGTCCCCCCAAAAACCCTCTGATTAGCAATAATGTAACATTTACCGATTTCATTGAAATGATGGAGCATCCTTATGTTTTTATACATGTAAAATTCGAAACTATTATCAATTGTATATTTCGATGGTGTTGAGGGGGGGTGTGCCCTCTGTTTAGCAATAACGTAACATTTACCGATTTCATTGAAATGATGGAGCATCCTTATGTTTTTATAAACGTAAAATTCGAAAATATTATCAATTTTATATTTCGATGGTGTTGGGGGGGGGGGGTCTCTGATTAGCAATTACGTAACATTTACCGATTTCATTGAAATGATGGTGCATCCTTATGTTTTTAGGTTCGTAAAATTCGAAAATATTATCAATTTTATATTTCGATGGTGCTGGGGGGGGGGGCCTCTGATTAGCAATAACGTAACATTTACCGATTTCATTGAAATGATGGTGCATCCTTATGTTTTTATAAACATAAAATTCGAAAATATTATCAATTTTATATTTCGATGGTGTTGGGGGGGGGGGGGGGTGCGCTCTGTTTAGCAATAATGTAACATTTACCGATTTCATTGAAATGATGGAGCATCCTTATGTTTTTTCTAAACGTAAAATTCGAAAATATTATCAATTTTATATTTCGGTGGTGTTTGGGGGGTGTGCGATCTGTTTTGCAATAACGTAACATTTACCGATTTCATTGAAATGATGGTGCATCCTTATGTTTTTATAAACGTAAAATTCGAAAATATTATCAATTCAATATTTCGATGGTGTTGGGGGGGGGGGTGTGCGCTCTGTTTAGCAATAATGTAACATTTACCGATTTCATTGAAATGATGGAGCATCCTTATGTTTTTAGGTTCGTAAAATTCGAAAATATTATCAATTTAATATTTCGATGTTGCTGGGAGGGGGGGCCCTCTGATTAGCAATAACGTAACATTTACCGATTTCATTGAAATGATGGTGCATCCTTATGTTTTTAGGTTCGTAAAATTCGAAAATATTATCAATTTAATATTTCGATGTTGCTGGGAGGGGGGTCCTCTGATTAGCAATAACGTAACATTTACCGATTTCATTGAAATGATGGTGCATCCTTATGTTTTCAGGTATGTAAAATTCGAAAATATTATCAATTTTATATTTCGATGGTGTTTGGGGGGTGTGCGCTCTGTTTAGCAATAATGTAACATTTACCGATTTCAGTGAAATGATGGAGCATCCTTATGTTTTCAGGTATGTAAAATTCGAAAATATTATCAATTTTATATTTCGATGGTGTTTGGGGGGGGGTGTGCGCTCAATTTAGCAATAATGTAACAGTTACCGATTTCATTGAAATGATGGAGCATCCTTATGTTTTTATACATGTAAAATTCGAAACTATTATCAATTGTATATTTCGATGGTGTTGATGGGGGGTGTGCCCTCTGTTTAGCAATAATGTAACATTTACCGATTTCATTGAAATGATGGAGCATCCTTATGTTTTTATAAACGTAAAATTCGAAAATATTATCAATTTTATATTTCGATGGTGTTGGGGGGGGGTCTCTGATTAGCAATTACGTAACATTTACCGATTTCATTGAAATGATGGTGCATCCTTATGTTTTTAGGTTCGTAAATTCGAAAATTTTATCAATTTTATATTTCGATGGTGCTGGGGGGGGGCCTCTGTTTAGCAATAATGTAACATTTACCGATTTCATTGAAATGATGGAGCATCCTTATGTTTTTTCTAAACGTAAAATTCGAAAATATTATCAATTTTATATTTCGGTGGTGTTTGGGGGGTGTGCGATCTGTTTTGCAATAACGTAACATTTACCGATTTCATTGAAATGATGGTGCATCCTTATGTTTTTATAAACGTAAAATTCGAAAATATTATCAATTCAATATTTCGATGGTGTTGGGGGGGGGGGGGTGTGCGCTCTGTTTAGCAATAATGTAACATTTACCGATTTCATTGAAATGATGGAGCATCCTTATGTTTTTAGGTTCGTAAAATTCGAAAATATTATCAATTTAATATTTCGATGTTGCTGGGAGGGGGGTCCTCTGATTAGCAATAACGTAACATTTACCGATTTCATTGAAATGATGGTGCATCCTTATGTTTTCAGGTATGTAAAATTCGAAAATATTATCAATTTTATATTTCGATGGTGTTTGGGGGGTGTGCGCTCTGTTTAGCAATAATGTAACATTTACCGATTTCAGTGAAATGATGGAGCATCCTTATGTTTTCAGGTATGTAAAATTCGAAAATATTATCAATTTTATATTTCGATGGTGTTTGGGGGGGGTGTGCGCTCAATTTAGCAATAATGTAACAGTTACCGATTTCATTGAAATGATGGAGCATCCTTATGTTTTTATACATGTAAAATTCGAAACTATTATCAATTGTATATTTCGATGGTGTTGATGGGGGGTGTGCCCTCTGTTTAGCAATAATGTAACATTTACCGATTTCATTGAAATGATGGAGCATCCTTATGTTTTTATAAACGTAAAATTCGAAAATATTATCAATTTTATATTTCGATGGTGTTGGGGGGGGGTCTCTGATTAGCAATTACGTAACATTTACCGATTTCATTGAAATGATGGTGCATCCTTATGTTTTTAGGTTCGTAAATTCGAAAATTTTATCAATTTTATATTTCGATGGTGCTGGGGGGGGGCCCTCTGTTTAGCAATAATGTAACATTTACCGATTTCATTGAAATGATGGAGCATCCTTATGTTTTTTCTAAACGTAAAATTCGAAAATATTATCAATTTTATATTTCGGTGGTGTTTGGGGGGTGTGCGATCTGTTTTGCAATAACGTAACATTTACCGATTTCATTGAAATGATGGTGCATCCTTATGTTTTTATAAACGTAAAATTCGAAAATATTATCAATTCAATATTTTGATGGTGTTGGGGGGGGGGGGGTTTGCGCTCTGTTTAGCAATAATGTAACATTTACCGATTTCATTGAAATGATGGAGCATCCTTATGTTTTTAGGTTCGTAAAATTCGAAAATATTATCAATTTAATATTTCGATGTTGCTGGGAGGGGGGGCCCTCTGATTAGCAATAACGTAACATTTACCGATTTCATTGAAATGATGGTGCATCCTTATGTTTTTAGGTTCGTAAAATTCGAAAATATTATCAATTTAATATTTCGATGTTGCTGGGAGGGGGGTCCTCTGATTAGCAATAACGTAACATTTACCGATTTCATTGAAATGATGGTGCATCCTTATGTTTTCAGGTATGTAAAATTCGAAAATATTATCAATTTTATATTTCGATGGTGTTTGGGGGGTGTGCGCTCTGTTTAGCAATAATGTAACATTTACCGATTTCAGTGAAATGATGGAGCATCCTTATGTTTTTATACATGTAAAATTCGAAACTATTATCAATTGTATATTTCGATGGTGTTGATGGGGGGTGTGCCCTCTGTTTAGCAATAATGTAACATTTACCGATTTCATTGAAATGATGGAGCATCCTTATGTTTTTATAAACGTAAAATTCGAAAATATTATCAATTTTATATTTCGATGGTGTTGGGGGGGGGGTCTCTGATTAGCAATTACGTAACATTTACCGATTTCATTGAAATGATGGTGCATCCTTATGTTTTTAGGTTCGTAAATTCGAAAATTTTATCAATTTTATATTTCGATGGTGCTGGGGGGGGGGCCTCTGATTAGCAATAACGTAACATTTACCGGATTCATTGAAATGATGGTGCATCCTTCTGTTTTCAGGTATGTAAAATTCGAAAATATTATCAATTTTATATTTCGATGGTGTTTGGGGGGGGGGTGTGCGCTCTGTTTAGCAATAATGTAACATTTACCGATTTCATTGAAATGATGGAGCATCCTTATGTTTTCAGGTATGTAAAATTCGAAAATATTATCAATTTTATATTTCGATGGTGTTTGGGGGGGGGGGGGGGTGTGCGCTCAATTTAGCAATAATGTAACAGTTACCGATTTCATTGAAATGATGGAGCATCCTTATGTTTTTATACATGTAAAATTCGAAACTATTATCAATTGTATATTTCGATGGTGTTGAGGGGGGGTGTGCCCTCTGTTTAGCAATAACGTAACATTTACCGATTTCATTGAAATGATGGAGCATCCTTATGTTTTTATAAAAGTATAATTCGAAAATATTATCAATTTTATATTTCGATGGAGTTGGGGGGGGGGCCTCTGTTTAGCAATAATATATGAGGGTCCCCCCAAAAACCCTCTGATTAGCAATAACGTAACATTTACCGATTTCATTGAAATGATGGAGCATCCTTAAGTTTTCAGGTTCGTAAAATTCGAAAATATTATCAATTTTATATTTCGATGGTGTTGGGGGGGCCCTCTTATTAGCAATAACGTAATAAATCGATGGAGTTGAGGGGGGGGCCTCTGTTTAGCAATAATATAAGAGGGTCCCCCCAAAAACCCTCTGATTAGCAATAACGTAACATTTACCGATTTCATTGAAATGATAAAATATTATCAATTTTATATTTTGATGGTGTTTGGGGGGGGGGGGGTGTGCGCTCAATTTAGCAATAATGTAACAGTTACCGATTTCATTGAAATGATGGAGCATCCTTATGTTTTTATACATGTAAAATTCGAAACTATTATCAATTGTATATTTCGATGGTGTTGAGGGGGGGTGTGCCCTCTGTTTAGCAATAACGTAACATTTACCGATTTCATTGAAATGATGGAGCATCCTTATGTTTTTATAAACGTATAATTCGAAAATATTATCAATTTTATATTTCGATGGTGTTGGGGGGGGGTCTCTGATTAGCAATTACGTAACATTTACCGATTTCATTGAAATGATGGTGCATCCTTATGTTTTTAGGTTCGTAAAATTCGAAAATATTATCAATTTTATATTTCGATGGTGCTGGGGGGGGGGGCCTCTGATTAGCAATAACGTAACATTTACCGGATTCATTGAAATGATGGTGCATCCTTCTGTTTTCAGGTATGTAAAATTCGAAAATATTATCAATTTTATATTTCGATGGTGTTTGGGGGGGTGTGCGCTCTGTTTAGCAGTAATGTAACATTTACCGATTACATTAAAATGATGGAGCATCCTTATGTTTTCAGGTTCGTAAAATTCGAAAATATTATCAATTTTATATTTCGATGGTGTTGGGGGGGCCCTCTTATTAGCAATAACGTAACATTTACCGATTATATTGAAATGATGGTGCATCCTTATGTTTTCAAGTACGTAAAATTCGAAAATATTATCAATTTTATATTTCGATGGAGTTGGGGGGGGCCTCTGTTTAGCAATAATATAAGAGGGTCCCCCCAAAAACCCTCTGATTAGCAATAACATAACATTTACCGATTTCATTGAAATGATGGAGCATCCTTATGTTTTCAGGTTCGTAAAATTCGAAAATATTATCAATTTTATATTTCGATGGTGTTGGGGGGGCCCTCTTATTAGCAATAACGTAACATTTACCAATTATATTGAAATGATGGTGCATCCTTATGTTTTCAGGTTTGTAAAATTCGAAACTATTATCAATTGTATATTTCGATGGTGTTAGGGGGGTGTGCGCTCTGTTTAGCAGTAATGTAACATTTACCGATTACATTAAAATGATGGAGCATCCTTATGTTTTCAGGTTCGTAAAATTCGAAAATATTATCAATTTTATATTTCGATGGTGTTGGGGGGGCCCTCTTATTAGCAATAACGTAACATTTACCGATTATATTGAAATGATGGTGCATCCTTATGTTTTCAAGTACGTAAAATTCGAAAATATTATCAATTTTATATTTCGATGGAGTTGAGGGGGGGGGGGCCTCTGTTTAGCAATAATATAAGAGGGTCCCCCCAAAAACCCTCTGATTAGCAATAACGTAACATTTACCGATTTCATTGAAATGATGGAGCATCCTTATGTTTTCAGGTTCGTAAAATTTGAAAATATTATCAATTTTATATTTCGATGGTGTTGGGGGGGCCCTCTTATTAGCAATAACGTAACATTTACCGATTATATTGAAATGATGGTGCATCCTTATGTTTTCAAGTACGTAAAATTCGAAAATATTATCAATTTTATATTTCGATGGAGTTGGGGGGGGCCTCTGTTTAGCAATAATATAAGAGGGTCCCCCCAAAAACCCTCTGATTAGCAATAACGTAACATTTACCGATTTCATTGAAATGATGGTGCATCCTTATGTTTTCAGGTACGTAAAATTCGAAAATATTATCAATTTTAATAACTTCTCAAGTTTTTTTTTTTATGCGAGTACACTGGCCATCAAGTTTGAGTACAGCTTTTGAGAAAAATACTGGAGAATATTTCTTCCATATTAGAGTAATTTTTTTTAAGTAAATGTTTTCTGTAGTCATCTTATATATTTTTAAGGGTACATAATTATTTTAATGAAATAGGTAAATAATAAATTACTAGTAATGCGATCGTTTATCTAACCTCAATAAACAAACAACCTTAATTTAGCTTATTTTACTTTGATTTAACTTGTCTTGCTACTTTTTATAGGAAATTTTGAGACCACTCTTTAACATCTCATCTTTAATCTCCTTTCTAATCACCTCATACTGATATTTAGAAAGTTTTGACTGGATAAAAACAGCTCGACCAGAACCAGTGTCGAAAATTGTACTTACACAATTTTTCTCTGGGAGGAGGCCGAAGAATTGACAGTGTCATTGAGTATTACACTAACCATATTATATTTCAAATTTAAAAAAAAATTAAACCATGATTGTGTAGGTATGTGGGGATGTGATTCAATGATTTTTGAATATTTGGAGACAGTCAAGTTAAGGGTATTTTACTTCTCGGGAATTGTTTTGGGGGCCGCGAAATTTTTCACATAATTGAAAATAACTACCTAACAAGAAAAAAAAAGGCAAATGAAATCAGAGGAATATATTCTCTGATACATCCCGGTCCTAGATAAATCCCTGCCATCTTAAGCCAGGATAAGGCTTTATCTATATTCATGATTCAAATTAGTTATTTTGTGCAAAAGATTTTCGCTTATTTAATCGTTTATATTGGCTGGATACTGTCATAATGTGGAACGTCTATATAAGCCCATAAAGGTTGTAAAACAACTATCACTTAAATGTGCTGTAACTAGCTAAAAATACTTTTATTAAAAAAAAGACAATATTACAACCACGACAAAACTTATAATTTCTGCTCAAAAGAAATTTTGGATGAGAAAGGAACCAATAGTTTTTATTTGTTGACTATTCCAGAATGAAAAACAATAAAAATTACCTCCAGGTATGAACATTGGATTTTTGTTTTTTTCCTTCGTTTGCCGCACCGTGCGGCGCGGCGCGCCACGAAAATTATCACAAAAATTACAATAATTGCCGAACCGGCAAATAAAGGCAAAAAATATCAGAGGAATATATTCTCTGATACATCCCGGTCCTAGAACAATCGTTGCTTAATTATTATCAATCATTGCTTAATTATTACTTAATTAATCTTAAGCCAGGATAAGCCCCAAACTATAATTATGATTCAAATTAATTATTTTGTGTGAAACATTTTCGCTTATTTAATTGTTTATATAAGATGACTACAAAGTGGTACGTCTGTATATGCACATAAAAGCTGTAAAATAACTATCACTCAAATGTGCTGAAACTAGCTCAAAATATTTATATTAAAAAACGGCAAAACCTTAAATTTCTGCTTAAAAGAAATTTTTGATGAGAAAGGAACCAATCGTTTTTATCTGTTGACTGTTCAAGAATGAAAAACAATAAAAATTACCTCCAGATATGAACATTGGATTTTGGTTTTTTTTCCTTCGTTGTCATTGTATATGACAAATACATTAGTAGATACTTCACAGACATAAAGATAATACGGGGAGCTGAACTGAGCACAGTCTTGATTGCTGATACGCAGGTTCCGGTACCACGATCTGCAAAGCCAAAAGTTTATGAAAGGATAGATGTTGGGATACTGAGGGATGAAGAGAAACAGGAACAATATAGGATCCGTTTAGCTCATGCTCTAGCAGAAATAAATTTTGATCAAGACATTGACCCATTATGGCAGCAAATCAAAAGTGTTATCCTGGGCATAGCAGAAAAGATTTGTGGAAAGAAAAAAATACATAATGCTTCAATAAAGACCCGCTGGTGGAATGATGAAGTCCAGAAAGCAATCAAGGAAAAGAAGGAAGCTTGGTTGAATTAAATTAAAGCAAAGAATGTAATCTGAAGGCAGAATTATGTTATAAAAAGGAACAAATCCAAGAAAATCGACCAAGCCTCCAAAAAGCAAGCATGGGAAGAACTAGGGAAGAAACTGGAAGAAAGTCGCCAAGAAAATATAAGAAGGTACTGGAACTCCGTAAAGTCGCTCAGAGTTAAAAAGGGGAAACAAGTGCGAAGCATCAAGGATAGGCAAGGAAACCTTATCACAAAAGAGGAAGAAATCTTTGAAACGTGGCGAGTTCACTACCAGGAAAAGTTAGTGTGGAAGATAGAAGGAGGGATGGATCCGTGGATCTGAGAAGGACTAGAGCGCCAGAAATTCAGCCGGAAGACTTGGATGACACCATTTGGGAAGATGAGGTGCAGTTGGCTGTTTTAGGGATAAAGCTGTGTAAATCAGCCGGTATCGATGAAATAACACCAGAGCTTATTAAATACGGTGGAGAGGATATGATAAAAGCTCTGCAAAATCTATTCCAAAGAATTTGGAGTAAAAAAAGAATACCCAAAGAGTGGGAGGACAATCTAAAAGTGCCCATACATAAGAAAGAAAAAGAAAGGTAGCCCAATTCTTTGTGACAATTACAGACCAATTTGTCTTTCCTCAGCCGTCTATCAGGTATACTTCCGTATTCTTGAGAGAAGATTGAGAGAATTGGTTGAAGAGGAACAGGTAGCATTTCGACCAGGTCGACAGACTCAGGATCATATTTTCGCCCTCAGGACAATAATAGAAAAAACATGGGACAGGGGAAAAATATATATTTAGCTTTCTTGGATCTGAACGCTGCATTTGACTCGGTTCTCCGAAAAGAACTTTGGAAAGCCCTGGTTAATAAAAAGATCCCTAACAACATGATATCAGCAATACAGTCAGTATACCAGGACCCAAAAGGTGTTGTCAGGCTTAATGGACGTAAATCAAAACCTTTTAGGTTCCTTAAGGTGCTAAACAAGGAGACAGTCTCAGCCCACTCTTGTTCATTGTTTTCATGGACGAGATATGGAAGGTGTGCAAGAGGAGAACACCGAGAGCAATAGTAGGCTATTGGAACCTCATGCCAGTTTTGGTGCAAGCGTTTATATATGCAGATGATGTAGTGTTGGTGGCGGATAGTCTACTGAACCTATAAATAGCTTTAACCAGGGTTTGAAATCGATAATTATTAAAATTAAAATCAAATCCGATCAAAATTTTTATCTGAAATTTTTAAAAATCATATGTTTTTTATTGAGAGTGATTTTTATTTTTGATCAATAGTGAAAAAAATCATAATCTGATCATTATTTTTGAATTAAATTTTTTTGATTAACAATTATAATAATTTTTGACAAATACTTTTATAAATCAGAAACATAATTCCATATCCATGGAAATGACCTTATAAATATACCATCGGGAAAATGCCCCAGCAACTTAATTTAAATACTTTAAAGAAGCCAGACGGGTCATATACTAACACCTTGGAAGAAACTTATTTCTATATTTTGGACACAATAATTAGACAAGATGACCTAACCACTGATTTAGTAGAACACGCTATCAGGCGGCAGTCTGAGGAGATTTTACCCGATACCGACGACGACATCCCTCTGAATGAGTTAGAATTATTAGATGTAATCAATAACCTCAATGATAACAAAGCTCCAGGCATTGACGGCATTACCTCCTCAATATATAAAAAATTATACGAAACTTTTCCACAAACCATGTACAATATTTATGAAACATGTTTCAGGCGAGGAATTTTTCCAGGTATTAGGAAAAAATCAAAGCTAGTTCTGATTAGTAAACCAGGCAAGAAAATAGGAGATATAACCTCACTTAGGCCTATATGTTTGATCCCACTGGAGGCAAAGTCTTGGAGAAAATAATCCACAACAGGTTGTCACATTATATACACAGCAAAAAACTGTTGAGTGAAAACAAATTCGGGTTCACGCAGCAAAAAAGCACTACCCATGCACTTTACAAAGTTAATCAAATTATTCGTAATTCCTTAGACAGCACAGTGTACTAATACGTTTAGACATCAGTGGAGCGTTCGATAGTGCATGGTGGCCGTCAACATGGAGTTCCCTTAAGCGATTCCAATGTCCAAAAAAACATTTACAGGATTCTGAGAGATTATCTGAGCGATAGATCTGTTTGCTAGTTTCAAACAACTATACAATGATACGGAATCAATCAATTGGAACACCCCAGGGCTCCTGCTGTTCTCCGCTCATATGGAACTTACTCGTTGACTCACTATTGAAAGAAAGATTGCCACCTAATGTTACTCTATTAGCTTTTGCAGATGACATACTCATCATAATAACTTCGGAACATTTTCAACATTTACAAACAGTAATCGAAATAGTATCAAACAAAATAAACCATTGGGCACACTCACACAAACTGACATTTAACACACAAAAATCTAATTACATGATCATTACAAGGAAAAGACAAATTCCAGAACTTCAAATAACGATAAAAAATACCCATCTTCGCAAAGTATCTACCTTAAAATATCTAGGGATAACAATTGACGGAAAATTAACATGGAACACTCATATAAACATACTACAAAACAAGCTCATTAAATTAATAAATTCCAGTAGAGATGAGAGATGGTCAACTGTTCTTCAATTACGATAGGTTAAATAATGGTCAGGATTTTCAGTTTACAATGATATTTATTATGGTAAGCCAACGTTTCGATCCAGCTTGTGGATCTTCATCAGGGCTAAAAGAAAACAAATATATGAGTATCTATGCTAGAGGGTGACAATAAATGGATATATTACAGAACTGATAATAATATAAAAGATGGTATACATAAATATTAAAATAAGAGGCTGGTTAACAAGATAAAATAGAATCTGATATTTACCTACTGAGTCTAGGTGGATACTAAGACTAAAGGTAAAAATAAGGTGAGAGGTGGTGGTAGGGGGTAGGTTTGCCGACTTCAAAGGTTTATGGCGGGGAAATCCAACGCTTTTGAAGTGAAGGCACATGACAACTGAGTGAACAAAATATTTAAAAACTAACAAAATATATGGTACTGTATACAAATAGTTGTGTCTGGACTGAATAATAACATAAAAATGAGATAATACATAATGAAACAATGCATACAAATTTGGAAAATATATAGAAAGAAGCATACAATACAAAAATAATAATAGTATAAGAGGTACAGAGATAATTGCAGGTACCTATGAAATCAAAACTAGGATTTGAGGATGCGGAAGATGTTAGAATAAGTGGATGAAATTATCTCATTTATCTGTTTTGTGATTTACCGGGTTATTAGTTTCTAGATGGATGAAAATGGATTCTGAGAGGAGACGTTTGTCGTGGTTAGATACAGTTGCTAATATGGAGGGGTTCTCAAAGTCGAAGGAATGGTTGTGGGCAATGGCATGTTCTGCTAATTTAGATGTAGACGAATTACGCGTGGAAATACTGTATTTATGTTGATAAATACGTTTTTTTAAATAATTTTTGGTTTCACCTATATAGCAATTGTTGCAATTAAGCGTGGAGCAATGGATACGATAAACTACATTACACTTGTCTAGGAGAGGTACAGGGTCTTTGAGTTTTGTATAAAGATTTTTTAATTTATTGTTATTTTTTAATACTAGGCGCATGTGTGGGAAACTCGATGAGAAGGATTTTTTAATTTTGTTTGAGAGAATGGGGATATATGGGATAGATCTGTATTGGAAAGTAGAAATCGGAGGTTGTGAAGAGTTGTTAGAGAGATTTTGAGTTTTAGCATTGTTATTGATAAGTGTTTTTATTAAATGCTCAGGAAAATCGTTAGATTGTAAGATATTTTTCAGGCGGATTTTGTTATGACAATGAAATTGTGGATCGGACAAGTTTAGGCAACGGTGGATGAGGTTTTTTGCGACGTTGATCTTTTGGTGATGTGGATGTTGGGAAAAATAGTTAAGGAGTCGGCCAGAATAAGTGGGTTTGGTGTACCAATTAGTGGATATAGAATTTATGGATACCAATTATGGTCCGGGTTTCTGGTAATGGAAATATCTAGGAATGGAAGGGTACAATTGGTTTCCAATTCTATAGTGAAACGGAGACGTGGATGGTAGGAGTTAAAGGCGGCGAGAATATCATTGATAGAGTTAGGATTGAGAATCAATAGGAGGTCGTCTACATATTTTTTAATGAAAAAAATATCGTTGGGGAATTTAGGTATAACAGAATCAAGGAGGTCGTTGAGGACGATACCGGAGAGGTCGGGAGCTAGACAGCTACCCATTGCAAGGCCAGAAGTTTGGAGAAAATATTTATTTTGAAAACAAAAATATCCAGAATTACAGCACAAAGCAAGGGAGTCAATGTAGGCAGATTTATTGAGTTTACTATGGGATTCTAACAAGTTCCATTTTTCTTCAACGATTTGGAGGGCACGATCCGTCGGGATGTTAGTGAAAAGACTCTCGGCGTCGAAAGAGGCTAAGATAAAATTATCGGGAATATTGATGGTTTTTAATTGTTCCCAGAGATGGAAGGAATTTTTTACGTCGTATGGATTGTTATGGCTAAGGGATTGTAATGGAGGGAGAAGGAATTTGCTGAGCTTAGTGGAGGGAGAATTGATATTTGAAATGATGGGACGGATGGGATTACCGGGTTTATGGATTTTTGGTAGACCGTAACTACGGGGAGCAGTAGAATTATAAGAGATAAGGTATCTGTAAGTAGGGGTATTTATTTGTTTTGTATCAAGGAGATGTTTGAGATGTTGGTTGAATTTTGTAGTAAGAGAAGGTGTTGGGTCACGTTTACTGGGGCGATAAGTGTTCGTGTCAGAGAGAAGAGTGTTAATTTTATCATTGTAATCTGCGCGGTCCATAATGACAGTTTTGTTACCTTTATCCGCACGGGTTACAATGATTTGGTTATGAGTATTTAGGAATGAACGGGTTAAGGATAGGTCTTTATAGAATTGGGTTGAGAAAGGAGATGAACGGGTGGGTTTATGTGAAAGGTAATTAGTAATGATGTTGCAAATCCTAGTACGCGACATCTCTCTGATGTCGTCGTCACGGGTTAAGATGTTGTCTCGGTGTATGTGTTCGATGTCTGTGATGAGTGAGGGGATAAGGTGTTTGGAATTAGATGTAGGGGTGGTGAAATTGGGTCCTAGACTAAGAATTTTGGAGACGTTGGAAGGAATATGTGTGGAGGATATATTATGGACCCACTCTTTATTGCCGGTAGGATAAATTTTAACGGTGTTAGAATAACTGAGAAGTTGGTTGAACTTTTTTCTGAGGGAGGGAGATAATTTCATCCACTTATTCTAACATCTTCCGCATCCTCAAATCCTAGTTTTGATTTCATAGGTACCTGCAATTATCTCTGTACCTCTTATACTATTATTATTTTTGTATTGTATGCTTCTTTCTATATATTTTCCAAATTTGTATGCATTGTTTCATTATGTATTATCTCATTTTTATGTTATTATTCAGTCCAGACACAACTATTTGTATACAGTACCATATATTTTGTTAGTTTTTAAATATTTTGTTCACTCAGTTGTCATGTGCCTTCACTTCAAAAGCGTTGGATTTCCCCGCCATAAACCTTTGAAGTCGGCAAACCTACCCCCTACCACCACCTCTCACCTTATTTTTACCTTTAGTCTTAGTATCCACCTGGACTCAGTAGGTAAATATCAGATTCTATTTTATCTTGTTAACCAGCCTCTTATTTTAATATTTATGTATACCATCTTTTATATTATTATCAGTTCTGTAATGTATCCATTTATTGTCACCCTCTAGCATAGATACTCATATATTTGTTTTCTTTTAGCCCTGATGAAGATCCACAAGCTGGATCGAAACGTTGGCTTACCATAATAAATATCATTGTAAACTGAAAATCCTGACCATTATTTAACTTATATTAATAAATTCCCTTTCCATAGCGGCCAGAGCAACCTGGAGGTTAAGAACAGAGGCTCTGGATATTCTGTATATTTTACCTATCCTCGCCTATGGTATAGAAATTTGGTATCCTGCATTAAAAAAAGTGTATAATATAAAAAAGTTGGAGAGGGTCCAGAGGCTGATGGCACTTAAAATTGCCAAAGGTTTCCGAACCCTCTCCGATGAAGCAGCCTTTATCTTAGCCAAGATGATTCCAATAAGTATATTAGCCGACTTTTATGTAAGTCAATTCCATTTATTATCCATAAAAACAGATATTGGAACTTTCAAATCTGATGACGTGGAACACATTACGGACAACAAAATATCCAAGTATTATACTGAACTCTAACCACACCACAGATTTTGAAATATACACAGGCGGTAGTAAGAATGGCGAATATGTAGGCTGCGCTAGTTTAATATTTGAAAATCGGATATTACAGAAAATTATAAAGTGTAGACTTGGCGCGGATTGTACGAATAACCAAGCCGAACAATTCGCCATTCTTAAGTCCTTAGAACATTTAATAGACTTAAAAATCACAAATAAAACTATTAACGTACTAACCGACAGCCAATGTTCATTACACATGATCGCAAACACACAATGCCATGCACCAATCATCGAGGAAATTCACAAACAATTAAGAAACCTCCAAACTGATGGAAATTATTGGATTTTATTTACTTGGATAAAAGGGCACTCAGATATACCTGAGAATGATTTGGCAGACAAGGCTGCAAAAGCTGCTTCCAAAGACACTTCCCTGCCTATATCATACACAAAGATATCAAAACAACACTTGATATACATGCTACACCAACAAGCAGTACAACCATGGCAAACACGTTGGGACTCTACACACAAAGCTCGACATTTATATTCATTCATCCCACACTTACAGACCTACCTCAATAAAGCTAACACATGGACAGACTTCTACACAACACAGGGAGTCACAGGGCACGCGGCAGTGAACAGCTACCTTCACAAGTTTAAAATAAGGGACTCGCCATTGTGTCCCTGTGACTTCACACAAGAACAAACTATACACCACATAATACATGAGTGCAGATTACTGACAGACTACAGATATTCGTTAATAAATAAAACTAAACAGAAACTGGGACAATGGCCGGTGGATAGTCCTGTGTTATTTGAAAAAATGTTTTTAGACATTAAATCATTCTTTAAAGATGCACTTAAAAAAATAAAAGACATCAACGAAATGTATTTTTGATTAAAAACTGAAGGCAAAATTTTAGTTAAGGAAAAAAAAAAAAAAAAAAGCCGCTTTAATGTTGATAATTACTTACGAGGCGTATGTATTAAAGTATATTTAGGTTTATTTCTATTTTATTTGTATGTGTTTATTTCTAAATATGTGTAAAAGTTAATTTATAAGTATATGTATTCAATTGATTGTTGCTGAATGCTGTTTTAAATTTAATTTCATCTATCTATTCGAAGCTTTATGTGGACCATTTAGGTAATTCTTATTTTTTGTTTTATATTAGTTTGTTTTGTATCTAATTCACTTGATAACTGTATTAAAAAGCAAATCAATTATCAATATCTGTAATAAATAGTGTCGTTGTTGATGCTGCGGAGGTATTGCTCGTGCTGGGATCCTGCTCTGCCTGTAGCGCTGCTGGACCATCTCGGGCGACCTCTTCCATAACGCAGTTATGACATTGGTCGCTGCCGGGACGCTAGCACCTGCTGCAGGGTACTGTGCTGGAGGCGGGCCTCCGCGGTATCACCGGCGAGACACCACACGTGTACATTATATACTGTATAGTATGGTATGTACAGAATAAAAAAATAAACTACCTTCTGGCAGGGTTACTATTGGAAGGAAAAAAAAAAAAGTCAGAAACATAAATTTTTAGTTTATTATTGTGATGTTCCGAAGAATACGTTTTTTTAAACCCCCCCCCCACACTTAAAAATTTGACAGTACATTTCAAGATGCGTAGAATCCGAAAATGGAATAAAAAAATTCGTCCGTTCACTGTACTCCGATTTAAAACTACTTTGCCAATTTTTTAATACAATTGGGCACAATGGTCCAAGCTCATCCGGGGACAATCCTGGTACCTACCTACCTATATCTCTATCGTGATCCGCCATTTTGATCCATTAGACTCAGACAAAGTTTTAAACTTTTTATTTGTTTTATTTTTATTATGTTCCAACTCCATTTACTTTTAAATGTATCTTATGCTCTCTTTATTATTTTAAAAAATATTAAAATGTGTACATTGACAATGTATTCATACATATTAATAAATTTATTTGCTTTTAAAAGGTGATTTTTATTTTCTGATCAATATTTTTTTGATCGCAATTTAATCATTATTAATTATTTAATACTGTATTACTCGGTGAGTGATCATTATTTTTAATCCATTTAATAAATATCAAAGATCGATTTAATTTTTTATTTATAAATCAAGAAGGATTTTTAAATTAAAAATCAGAAATAATAATTATTATATGATATTTTGGAAAAAATAATTATCGATTTCAAACCCTGGCTATAACTGAATGGAGTGAAGAACTTCAGTTGAGAGGGATGTCTGTAAACGCAGAGAAAAGCAAAGCCATGCTGGTCGGAAGGGATGTGAATGAGATGACTGTAAACTGCAATGGGGTACCGCTACAATTTGTGGATGCCTACGAGTACCTGGGAGCAATTATTTTCAGAGACGGGAAAGCAGACAATGAGGTACTCAATCGAGTCAAAAAAGCAAACGGCGTATACTCTCAGATGGGCTCTACCATTGTAGGAAGGAAGGAAATTAGCCAAAAGACAAAGCTACTCCTATTCAAAACAGTGTTCCTTCCAGTTTTGCTGTATGGTGCAGAGAGTTGGGCAGTCCTGGGTCGGCATGCAAGCAAAGTTGCAGCAGCAGAGATAAGGTTCCTGAGAAGAATCCAAGGGAAAACCCGTAGGGACCGAATCCGCAATGAAAGAATCCGGGAAAACCTGGGGGTCTCGCCAGTTGGAGAGATAGTGGAGCAGCTCCAGCTGAAATGGTTTGGGCACGTGAGCAGAATGGGGGAAGACCGAAAGATCAAATAGTTGATGGAGGCCAGACCAGAAGGAAAGCGCCAACGGGGTCGGCCTAGAAAGATGTTCACGGATCACGTCACAAGGATAGGAAGAGAAAGAGGCTGCTCTCTGGCAGAAATGAAAAATTGGGCGAAAGATCGCGACAAGTGGAAACGTTAGACCGAAGCTAAACCTCCACGCTTAGCGGCATTCTGGAGATAGCGAAAGAAAAAGAAGAAGGAAAACATAAGTATGTACCCCCCTCCTTCATCTCCAATCGGAATGAAAGATCCTTAAAATTGACACTGTCAAGGAATTCCAAAAAGTATATAATTTTAGTTTTAAAAACCCCACCCCCCGAAAATGGAAATGATATTTTTTAAAAATATCAACTCGGGTAAAACATATTTATTGTAATTTTTAAGTTTTCTGGAGAAAAATTTCAGTAAAGGTTTAACTTTTACCTTTTTATTATATTTATAAATGTTTTAAAACAGTTAAAACTTTTATTGTTCAGAGTTTATATATAAAAGTTTTTTATAACAGATAAAGTTGACCGTTTCATTTTTTTTTTTTTTTTTCGAACTGGGCTCATAACAACTGAATTACCCCCATTTACAAATTTCATAGTTAACAAATAGAACCACGTATAGAAGAATTATAAAAAAATAAGTAATATAAAATAGGTAATCCCCCCCCCCGGAAATTCATATAAGATATTTTTTTTAAAAACCACCAAGCTGGATAACATTATCACATTCCTTAATACCACAGATTTCCAAAAAGTATAATGTTTTGATATTTTTGAAATACACCCGCCTCCCCACTCACACGTCCGTAATTTGAAATTGATAATAATTTCGAATATTAAATATCTGAAAACATAAGGATGCACCATATTTTCAATGAAATCGGTAAATGTTACATTATAGCCATTCAGAGCACTCCACCCCCCCCCCTCCAACACCATCGAAATATAAAATTAATAATATTTTCGAATTTTACGTATCTAAAAACATAAGGATGCTCCATCATTTCATTTCAATGAAATTGGTAAATGTTACATTATTGATAATCCGAGCCCCACATGACATGATAAGATTCCTTAATATCAAAGATATCCGAAAAGTTTAATGTTTTGATAGTTTTGAATTAGCCCCCCCCCCCCACAAAATTCATACTAGATGTATTTTTATAAAACCACCAACCTGGATGACATGATCACATTCCTTAATAACAAAGATTTTTTGATAACAATGTTTTGATATTTTCGAATTTCCCATAACGATACCCCCCCCCCCCGGAATTCATATTAGATATTTAAAAAAAAAAACCACCACCCTGGATTACATTTCTTAATACCAAAGGTTTCCAAAAAGTATAATGTATTGATTTTTTTAAAATACCCCCCCCCCCCCCCCGGAAATTCATACTAGATATTTTTTTAAAAACCACCACCTTGGATGACATGATTAAATTCCTTAATATCAAAGATTTCTGAAAATTATATTGTTTTGATATTTTTGAATTAACCCCCCCCCCCCCCCCCGAAATTCATTAAGGTTAAGAGAACCTTTGTCTTGTGTTCTGCAAGCTTTAGGCCTACCGAAGACAGCCAACCTCGAACCGTAGCAACGGCCTGGTTAGCGATGAGGGTAACTTCTTCCAAGTGTTTCGCTGCCACAACCACTGCAACATCATCTGCAAATCCCACAACTGTAGTTCCCTCCGGCATTGTCAGCTTGAAAATGGCATCGTACATGAGGTTCCACAGGAGAGGCCCTAGTACAGAGCCTTGTGGGACACCACCTGTCACCTCGTATCTCCCTTGGCCAACTCCTGAAGGGTAGTACAGAATTCTATCTCTAAAGTAGTCTGTTATCATTCTCAGAAGATAGGCTGGTACCGCCATAGTCCGTAAGGCATCTAATATACTGGTCCAATTTGCGGTATTAAATGCATTCTTGACATCTAGAGTGATGATTGCTGCATAACACTTAGCACCTCTCCTCCACCTTGCTCCTGCGATTGCTGTGCGTGCTGTCTCTACTACCAATTTAATAGCGTCTACCCTGGAACGTTCTTTACGGAATCCATATTGAAACCTTGAGAGGCCATTTACTCCCTCAGTGTACTCCTGTAACCTAAGTAGGATGATTTTCTCAAATGCCTTACCCATAGTATCCAATAAACAAATTGGACGATATCTTGATGGGTCTTCGGATCTTCCCTTACCCTTTGGAACAAGTACAAGACGCTGTCTCTTCCAAGGTTTCGGGATTGAGCCCTCACGAATGCAGGAGTTAAATAGGTCGATGAAAAGGTCTGGCCGTTTCCTCAGAGCCGCCTTAAGAGCCACGTTTGGAATACCATCTAGTCCTGGTGCCTTGCCATGTTGCAGTTCTGAAGCGATGACCTCTATCTCTTCCTGTGTTATGAGTGGAAAATCAATTGTTTCTACATTTTCTTTGCATCCAATTCCATTCACTTGTTCCGGAAATAATGTACTGACAATATTGTCCACAACATCCGGTCTCGTGGGAAGCTGCTTTGCACTTTTATTAAGCTTCTTAAGCACTATTTTATAAGACCTACCCCATGGGTCTGCATCCACCTCTTCACAAAGTTCTTTCATGCCACGTCTTTTACTTTCTTTGATGGCTCTTTGGAGGTTCCTTCTAGCTCTTTTGAACTCTTCCTGGAGCACCGAGAACTCGGGAAGGCGTCTCGCCCGCTGGTAGCGTCTTCTTGCTCTGTGACAACACCGACGAAGATCTGCTATCGTGTCTGTCCACCAGTATACTGGGGAATGATGTGTGCCAGGCTTTTTGCGGATCATAGCTGCATCACAGGCTCTAGAAATAAAAGAGGTCAGTATACATGCCTTTTCCTCTGCTGACCCTTTTAATTCGCATTCATCCTCTAGCATTAGGTTGAATGAATCGCCATCGAAAGTTTTCCTGTTCCAGATGGTTCTCCATTGACAACTCTTCTTTCTTGTAGGCTTATCAAGCCTAATCAAAACGGCCTGGTGATCACTGTGTGTGTAAAACTCACAGACCTTCCAAGAAGCGATAGGTTGCAGGACACCACTGGCAAACGTCAGATCTATAATAGACCATCGTCCTGCTCTAGCGAACGTTGGGGTTGTTCCGGTGTTCATAAGGATAAGGTCACTGATTTGCGCAAAGGCTTCCAGGAGAACTTCACCCCGTCGATTTGTTATCCTACTTCCCCATTCCGTTGCCCATGCGTTATAATCACCCGCAATTATAACTGGCTAACGGTAACCGGTCTCTAAGACAATGCGATCCAACAAATTTGCAAAGTCTTCGATTGATGCTGGGATAGGCATAACAACTAAAGATGTACACGTCATTGATCTTCGCTCATACAAAACCGGAGTGCGAGGCAGTGCTAACTTCCTGGATAGCTTGGGAACCACAGGCCCAAATAGCAGCTTTACCACTAACATCTGACACCCACGAATTGCTGTCCAGATTTTTATATTGTTCGCAGAGAATAGCGACGTCGATTTGTTGTTCCCGCACAGTTTGGTAGAGGAGATCCTGAGCAGCTTCGCAATGATTCAGATTCAACTGGATTATCCTCATCTTCGATTTTGTTGAGCTTGCGTCATGGTTTTCTGTGCTGAGCGAAAAGCTGGACACTTTCTACATCCGCAGGGGTGGTCTGCATCTTCATTCCCAGCACATAATGCGCAATGAGGATCCAGTTCACAATCAGCAGCTTTGTGTCCTGTTTGGCTACAATTTCGACACAGTGAGGTCCTATCTTCTCCAGCACAGTTTCGAGCCATGTGTCCATACTCCCAGCACCGGAAACATTTTGAAACTTTAATTGTTTCTCTTATACGGCTAACCACAAGGCCTACTCGGACCTTACCTTGAGCCATTACCTTCCTAGCCTGAAAAACTGGCAGAGAGATGACCGCTGTTTGCGTATCTCCATAAGCGGGACGCAAAAATCTTACTGCCGTTATGGGCACTGGTTCATTACCCAAGAGAGATTTCAAGGCCTCCGCAACCTCCTCTTTTGTAGTGACTGCATCCAGATCTCTTAGTTCAAAAAGGAACTCCTCCCTCCAAGTCCGAACTTCCGTCTCTTCGCCAAACACTCCTTGCATAGAGCTTTTTAGCCGTTCTAGATTTTGCTCTTTGGTCCGGTCCAACTGCAGAAGGAGATCGCCTACATTAATTTTCCTGACCTTAGTTATTGATGATGTCAAATCCACCAATGCTGGATTATCTCGTACCTTTCGCAAGATATCCGCGTAGGACTGACTCTCGGGAATCTTCACAATTACCGCATCAGGTCTCGGATGTTTCAGGCGAGATTTCTTCGTCTTCTTCTTACGCACTTCTTGCCAGTGGTCTTGAGATTCTTGTACTGCCGATCTGTGGGCCACGTTACAGTGCACAGCCTGATCTGCATTCTGTATCGCAGCTTGATCTTGAAATCCTGAGCTCGGCACTATCTGGTGTACCTTTTCCTTTGTCTTCTTCTTTTCATTTCCCACCAAAGAAGGTGTCGTAACTGTCCCCTCGGTTATAAGTTTAGCAGCGCTCTTCTTTGCTGGACTTATCTCCTTTGTTTGGGTGTGTCTATCTGCCGTTTCAATAGGGAGAGCAGCTGTTTCCAACTTTTCAAAGTAGAGTTGGATTTCGCAAGCGTAACTCCTTATCTCACCGTGAACGCTGTGCCTCGTGCGTATAAAAGAAAGTAGTTCGTTTATCTTACGCCCAAGGTTCTGCATCACCTCTGAAGTAGTAAGTCTTGTCGTATTAGATGCTACAACGGCCAAGCCTTCCACCATTGTAGCACTGCGGTCATGCGATGACGACGCCGGGGAACCCGCTTTCCCATTCCCTCTCGGCGCCGGTACTGGGTTTCCGGGCCCCTGCACCGTAACAGATTTAGAATTGTTAACTTTCATCATTAACATCTTCCAACTTCGCATTTTATACCTTCTACCAGATTTAAAAACAGCCGCCTCTAACATGAGGAACAGACGCTGACCAGTACGCCGCCTATTCTAGAACCGTCGCGTCTGGATTTGTCTAGTTTTGGTCCACCCCGGGTATATATCCCGGTTCCCGCCATTTCTGGCGAGAATCCCCCTATCTGCCACCTGGGGAGTCGCCCGATGGGAGACTAGCTACTCCGTACGGGCGTGCGGACACTGTGTGTGTGTGTGTGTGTGTGAGAGAGAGGGGACTCTAAGCCGTGGTGAAGGCAACCACTCTAGGGGTAGGAGACCCCGAAATCAAACTCCCTGGTCTTCCAGGTTGGAGGTTGGTGCAACGGGCTAGCTCCCCGCTAACTAGAAAAACAACACAATGCTAAAAAACCAAAAACCAAACAACAGTTTTAACGATTTTGATCAAACTGGGTATTTGATGTATGTATATACCAAAGATGTGATAGCCAACATTTCATGAAAATTGATCAACCGGAGGGAGCACTTTATTTCATAACTTGTATTCCAATTTATACCTTTCTTTCGACTATCTCAAAAACGGCTTTAATGATTTTGATCAAATTCGCCATGTTTAATGAAAATAAGGTGTTCTTTAATATCAGGTAAGCTTTATCGTTTTTAAAATGTTCTGAGGGGGCTTAAATGGGGAAGGGGTCTTTTTTGTTTTCCTGTAAAGTACACTTGTTTTTGTTTATATGGAAAAATTAACTGTCTCTCATTACGCCTAAAAATAAGAAATGGCTAAATATGAGATATAATAAAACTAAAGAAAACACAAAGAGGAGAAAAAAAAGAAAAATATTCAGTCAACTCATAAAAATCGTTGAGCCCATGCATGCGGAGTACGCCTTTAATGACAGACCATAGTTCATAATTAAAGCCGTTCTGTTCATTTGAGAAGTGGCAATTAACAAATCCCATTAATGTCTAATCTAAGTAAGTTGGTAAGTAAAAGTTGTGTGTTGCGTGCACGCACCAGATTTTTTAATACATGACATAGTAAACAATTAAATCAAAGAAATCCAAAAAAGATTTTTTTGTAGGAGAGTACCGCCTTTGTAAATTTTGAAATAGATATTTTTTATAAATGTGGATTAGGGCGACCAATTAAGTC
The DNA here is from genome assembly GCA_911387785.2 of Aelia acuminata. Classification (NCBI taxonomy): domain Eukaryota; kingdom Metazoa; phylum Arthropoda; class Insecta; order Hemiptera; family Pentatomidae; genus Aelia; species Aelia acuminata. The sequence goes on along the minus strand of OU426978.1, from coordinate 157,053,409 downwards.
TCAACACTATTTTTTCGTTAGAGCTTTATTTATGCATACGTTTCGGCCAGTTCGGCCATCTTCATTGCTATGATTATGATTGATGATAAAAATTGTCTTCTAAAAATCCACCATCAGTGGTTTGTCAATTAATAATTAAAATATATAGGTATCTGCTACCCTGGTCCAACTACCTGTTTGATATTTAAAAAAAAAAATATTTTTTAAATTATTGCTAAATATTTTACTCCGCTAAATAAACACATCATTGTATTTTCTTCCAGGAAATTGAGTTTTATTCATTTCCAAGAGAGTACTTGTACTTACTTATTTTTATTTTTCTCCATAACTTAAAGAATATTACAATTTTCAATAAAACTTAAAAGTTCTCAGTAATTTACGATTCATTATTGTTTATTTATTTTTTTAAGGAGCCTAAAAGTATCGTAATTTATCATTAGTCAAGTTTTTACTGCTCTCTTGTTTTTTATTGCGAGTTACTTTTTGTAAATATCGTGGTATGACATAAGGTGAATCAATCGCCAAACGGCTCTTAGTTGATCTATTATAGAACTAAAGTTTGTAAACTAAAATATAATCCAAGATTATCTTGTACCATTCGCACCGTTAACTGCTTTAAATAATTTGAGCATCAAGTGTTTTTACTTTCTGAAGTACAATGAAATTTTTATTTACTAAATTAAGTTTTTATTTATATTTGTGATAATACTGGAATGTAAGCAGTCTGGTTTTATTTTTATTTTTTTTCTCCTGTTTATATAGATTTTTTTTCATATTTCATATTTAGCCATTTCTTATTTTTAGGCATAAAGAGAGACAGTTAATTTCTCCATATAAAAGAAATCAAAGATACTTTACAGGAAAATTAAAAAAAGTCCGTAATTTAAGCCCCCTCAAGAATATTTCGATGATACGATAATATAACCTTCCTGATATTACAGAATACCTGATTCTTATTTAACAAGTCAAAATATTTAGAACTGTTTTTGAGAAAATCGGAAAAAAACAACGAAAAATGATACAAGATTTATGAAATAAAGTGCCCTCTCTGTTTGATTAATTTTAAAGATTTTTGCTATCACACTGCGGTCATTACATAAAAAAATACCTAATAACAGGTTCGTACGGTTTATATTTTTATTTTATTAAAAATAATAATTATTAAAAAAAAAGTAAATCACAAACCTCTGTTGTTTCAAATGATATATGAGGGCGAGATGTATAATACAAGATGATTGCAAAGTCAATTCCTATTCCGCAGAACAATCCCTTTTCAATACCGAAAAACAAAGAAACGATAAAAGTAGCTGAAATCGGAATAATATCTCTCCCTGTAAAACAAAAACACATGTTTTTTAATATAGCTTAAATACTTTAAGCTATAGTATTTGAGCTGTTTAATTTGAAAGTGGTTAAGTCAATTTTTCAAAAAATCGAGTTGGCTACCTCAATAGCTACGAAGCAGCTATTGAATGCCAGTGTGGAGAAGTAGAGAAAAAGGCGCCGTGGCACAGTGCTTCGATCAAAAGACAAAACTCAAAAAATCAAGTTTTTACCTTTTTTCTTGCAATTGCATTTCAAATCTTCCAAGAGATGTAAATTACCATTAATAACATTGTTTACGCTATCGCTATTAAAACCAAGAAATGTTAAAAAAACCCAAAAACAGTATTTGTGACATTTTCCTCATATGTTGCGTGGAGATTTTATCGAAGATAAAAACGAGTTGAAAACATTAAATTTCTAGTAATCTATCATTTAGTCTTCTTAAGGAATGGCGTTTACATATTTATGAAAACACTTCAATTTCTAGTTTGTGTAAATTGTGTATTGCGCTAATCGAACCAGAGTTTTACGTTTGTGTTGGTTTCCCTACTAAAATTCTATTTCTTCTGCATATTACTTTTTTTTTTATTGGTCCTCCCCTTCCTCTCCTGTTAGGCTATACGGGGTTTCCCGGGCCAGGGGTGGGGTTTGATGCCGAGTATTATTAAATTTCCCTTGGCTCCGTATTTTGAACTTGCTATCTTCTCAATCATACGTTGCCATGGGCAACGCGTATTTTCTGACGCGTTTGCCCACTCGGCCATCCCGCCACCCTTCTGCATATTCCTTACCTTACTTTCTTACTTTTAGTGAAGTTAACATCATTCAATAACAAACAATTGTTCAAATAAAGGGAATTTTTGAAATGAAGAAGGGGGATGAAGGAATTTCACCAATGCTGTAAGTCGGTTTCTAAAAAATAATGTTTTTTTTTTTAAAGAGATTTTTAGTGCTTTTTGTAATACTTTCTAGTTTTAAGAAGTCATTTTTTTTTTAATTTCGTTAAAAACCTTTCTTAGCTATATAGGTGTAGCCAAATTATCCTATCCACGGTGGGAAGGTCGAGATTTATTCCGCGGTTGCGCCACGTATAAAGCCAACCCATCCAGGTCGCGCTCTAATACGTTCGGCTATGCAGGGCTTCTATGTTATAACTATATTAACAGTCACGTTTTACATTAATTTAATTACATTGTTATAATAGAGTAAGGGAATGTATTGCGATCGTAAAAATTTCGACCGCGAAATGGTCTGTGTGTGTGTGTGTGTGTGTGTGTGTGTGTGTGTGTGTGTGTGTGTGTGTGTGTGTGTGTGTGTGTGTGTGTGTGTGTGACCAGACTAGCTCAAAAACTATAAACCGATATAAATCTGATAAATACTAATTAATTAGTCGCAGATTGCAACATTATCTAAACCTCACTTATATTGACATAAACAAGTTTCTTGAAATGTAATAATTAATAAATAATAATGCTCTCATAGTAATAGTTGGGTTTACTATAAACCCAATTATAACCAATCAAAATAAAAAGTTCTGTTTGTTCGTTGATATGTAGAAATTATTCATAATACAATTTAGAAAGTATACACCTAATACAATTTAATAGCTCACAACAATTAATGAATTAACAGTTACACGATGCATGTATACATATATATACACATATGTGTGTATGTGTGTGATTAATTTAAAATTAAACCACCACTAGGGAGGAAAACCTATTAAAACCTGTAAATATTCATTCAAGGAGTGGCTCACTAATATTCCGAAGTTAATAATATTTGGATAGTCATCACTTTTGGATAGTAGTTAGTAGTTAAGTAATTGTAGTTAACAACTTTTTAACTACCAACTAGTAGTTAGTAGATAGTTCTAGCTTCAGAATAAATAAACAAACGTTCTAAAATATTTAGTCTAGACAACATAAAATACCTTTAAAGTCAATTTTTTCAAGTCACTCGCGTAAAAGTTAAAATTCCAAGTTACTTTGTGATTAAACGGCGTTGTCGCCTTTTTCGGTTTCTTGCATATTAATAAATATCAAAAAATGTTCTAAAACTTTTATCTGTATCATTTTTCATTTAGAGTACATGTTGTCGAGTTATAGGCATTGGAACACGAGTTTCCACCAAATTGATAAAAATTACCGATCTTTGATGTTCAAATTTGCCTAAATAACTAATTCGATTTTTAACTTCAAATATTTCATTTTAATTGTAATAATATACCCTTTTTTCGAAAAAAAGATAAAGTAAATTTTTTGATATTTATTAATATGCAAGAAACCGAAAAAGGCGACAACGCCGTTTAATCACAAAGTAACTTGGAATTTTAACTTTTACGCGAGTGACTTGAAAAAATTGACTTTAAAGGTATTTTATGTTGTCTAGACTAAATATTTTAGAACGTTTGTTTATTTATTCTGAAGCTAGAACTATCTACTAACTACTAGTTGGTAGTTAAAAAGTTGTAAACTACAATTACTTAACTACTAACTACTATCCAAAAGTGATGACTATCCAAATATTATTAACTTCGGAATATTAGTGAGCCACTCCTTCATGTTCGCCCGGTCTAACCCATTACCTAAGCACATTATATCATGACCAGGTATCCATTAGCATTAATATTTATTTTAAAGTTTTAGTGAGGGGGTGGGGCTCTTTAATGTTGAAAGTAGTAACATTTTCTGATATCTTTCACACGGGGTTCCAATTTTATGTTATCGGGGACGGTGTTTTTGATAAAAATATTCATGTTGTATTTTGGTGGCGGGTGGGGGGCGCACTAGAAAATAGTTTGAATTTCGGATTTCGTTTACTTGGGGGTCCATTATTATATTATCGGGGACGGTGTTTTTGATAAAAATATTCATTTTGTATTTTATTCGAGGAGGGGGGGGGGCGCATTTGAAAATAGTTTGAATTTCGATTTCGTTCACATGGGGATCCAATATTATGTTATAGGGGACGGTGTTTTTGATAAAAAAATTCATGTTGTATTTTAGTGGCGGGTGAGGGGGGGGGGGGCGCTCTACAAAATAGTTTGAATTTCGTTTTTCTTTGACACGGGGGTCCAATTTTATGTTATCGGGGACGGTGTTTTTGATAAAAATATTCATTTTGTATTTTAGTGGCGGGTGAGGGGGCGCTCTGCAAAATAGTTTGAGTTTCGTTTTTCTTTCACACGGGGGTCCAATTTTATGTTATCGGGGACGGTATTTTTGATAAAAATATTCATATTGTATTTTAGTGGCGGGTGGGGGGGCCCTCTACAAAATAGTTTGAATTTCGTTTTTTTTTTCACACGGGGGTCCAATTTTATGTTATCGGGACGGTGTTTTTGATAAAAATATTCATTTTGTATTTTAGTGGCGGGTGGGGGGGGCGCTCTACAAAATAGTTTGAATTTCGGATTTCGTTGACTTAGGGGTCCATTTTTATGTTATCGGGGACGGCAGATTCTAATATTATGTTATCTAGGACAGTTTATACGAAAATAATATTTATTTTGAATGTGATCTAATCCTGCTTTTTATATTTCTTTTTTACATTTTGTATAAGTATTTATTAGGGTGTCCCTTATTTTTCATGGTTTTAAATTTCTAACGAATAGGTGTTAGTTTTGTTCTTTTGCATCTAAAACAGTCGGAAATAAATTTTTACCTTACTTGGAGTACGATAACCCGTGCCGACTTGCATCGAAACATGTTCATACATGTTGCGCGGCAGTTTAATAACAATATTTATTTTGAATGTGATCTTTTATAATAATTTAAGGTTTAAAATGGTAAATGAAAAATAATTCCCGAATAAACCCTGGTAATATTTAAATCATATTATTTTAGCAAACCGTTATAAGATAGCCGAGTGGGCAAACGCGTTAGAAAATACGCGTTGCCCATGGTAACGTATGATTGATAACCCGAAGAGATAGCAATCGGAGCCAGAACTCGGAGCCAGGAAACATTTAATAATACTCGGCATCAATCCCCCATCCACTCCCCTGGCCCGGGAAACCCCGTATAGCCTCAAAAAAAGTCAGGAAAGGGAGGAACAAAAAACAAAACAAAAAAAAAATCATTTGAACCCATAATTAAAGATAAACAGTGTTTACAGGGTTTCCCTTATATAGGCGAAAAAATTTTTTTATTAGTTATCGAAATGAATACCTCCTATTTCTTTTTAAACTATCCAGACTTACTTACGTCAACGTTAACCCGTGCCGACAGAACTCTGAAGATTATGAAACTTGCTGTTTTTAACCCTTTCCGTTATATAGCTAAATCAATTGAAATATTAATTTTTTTATGAAATATTTATTAAAAGAAGATAAAATTACTGATCAGGCAGGACGTTTTCTTTTCTTTATTCTCTTTTTTACAGTCTGGATACAGATTCCTATGCTTCTGAACACAGCATAGCAAAAATTGCTTTTGGTCTTCCTTTGAAGTGATAAAACCATGCAAATCTTGCATAAGTTTTTCAAGCTCTTTCAGCTGTATCATTAACTGCTCTTAAAGAAAACACTTTCCTTTTCGCCTCTGAATAGGAATCTTTATCTTTATCTTTATTCCACGCAGAAGCGGGTCTCTGGAGGAAATTCTTATCAATATTTAATCGAGAAAATAACTTTGTGCTCTTGACAGACACAAAATCACTTAATGAATTTCCTGCAACAATAAATAAGGCAGTATAATTAACAATTTTTTAAAAACAGTATAAAAACATTACTATTTATTGTATTAAGCCCCTTAGAAAACCACAAATCTTGATTTGGTGCCTTCACCGCCAGACTACATCCAAGCCATGGTTTTACATATAAAACCGCATTGAATAAACAGACGTCGTTTTCCAGTTGTCTCTAAACTGTTTGAACAGTGGGATACCAGGACTTGTGACTTGGTGGTTTTTTGTTTCGAACACACATTTTAAAACCAGTTCGTAAATGTGATGGCGGCAAGCAAAGAGTAGTAATTCCCTGTCTAGTTTTTGTTCTAAAAGTACAGAAGCTCCTTTCAATCGCCTTGTATTAGACGCAGTTGTGTCACAGCACATTATTTGTACTTTGTCATCGAGGTTCCAGTCATGAAGTGTGTTCAACACAGCTTAAGCTTGATCCTGGCCGGAACAGCTCTCCAGTTTGGGTATGGTCAGAAGTTGTTCCTTTTCTCCAAATGAAATCAGAATTGGCAGGCATGCTTCTTTAGAACTTCTCAAGTCAAGTCCAGGTAATACTTTTCCATCCCAGTAAACGGTAACAATTTCAGGCATATTATTCTGAAAATCTTATTTTATAGATTCCGCTCTATCTTTTCGACTCTGTGTGCGATTACGTTAAATAGAAGATTTGTTTATCGGAAAATCATCACAGCTAAGATCAAGTGCATCTACTACAGCCTGAAATATATAGACAGGATCCCTCATGCTTAATTGGCAACTATCTAAAGCTGCAACTAACTTAGGCGTGATAAAGTCTTTCCTTCCTCTTTTTTTAGTAGTTTGAGAACTTACCATTTGAGAGGTGGATGCTAAGGGTTCCTCAAGGCTTTCATCAGAGCTGGTAAGTTGATCGGGATGTCTTTGCGTTTGAATAGAATCTTGCGTAGTAACAGATGATGATAAACCTCTGATACACATTTGCTCACATATTTTTGTCCCTTCATTCAATTTCCTTTGTCTTGTCCTTTTTTCTTTTTCAGCTACCTTTTTGTCTACACCCGCTAAATACCCTGGACGCCCTATGTAAAAACATCTTCAATTTTCCTCCGTTCCAATGCATCAGCGTGTGCTATATCACAGTTTTCATTCAGATTCACAAGTTTTTTTACACAGTTAGGTATAGCTCTAGTAGAGATTCTAGCTTTTTCCCAAAATATAATACACTCCTGAATGACGAGATTAGCACTTTCTCTAAAAGTCAATTTAACTTCGCGAATATTAAAAAAAAAGTACTGCAAGAACTTGACGATTTGACGGTAACTTTGCGCCTGTTATTTGATAATTTACTTCACCAAATAAGAAAACACATTTTTTATTGCTTCTTAATTCCACTGCCATCTTTAAAATGTAAAACAATAAGTGTTAATCGCGAGAATGATTGAGAAAAAATGACTAATGCCGTGAAATCGCACCGCTACTGCCGCGCAAAATGTGTGAACATGATTATCGTTAGGGTTATCGTACTCCAAATAAGGTAAACATTTATTTCCGAGTGTTTTAAAGGCAAAAGAACAAAACTAACACCTATGCGTTAGAAATTTAAAACCTTGAAAAATAAGGGACTCCCTAATAAACACTCATACTGTACTAGATAAGATTATATTATTAGTAATCATTATCAATATTATCATCATCAATATTAGTGCGCCCCCCCCCCCCGTCACTAAAATACGGCATGAAAATTGTTTAGAAGAATACAGTCCTCGATAATATTGGACTCCTGTGTGAAAAAAACTCCAAAAATCTACCTTTTTTAAAGTGCGCCCCCTCCCTTTCCGCTATTAAAATACAAAATGAATATTTTTATCAAAAACACCGTCCCCGATAACATAAAATTGGACCCCCGTGTGAAAGAAAAACGAAATTCAAACTATTTTGTAGAGCGCCCCCCCCCACCCGCCACTAAAATACAAAATGAATATTTTTATCATAAACACCGTCCCCGATAACATAAAATTGGACCCCCGTGTGAAAGAAAAACGAAATTCAAACTATTTTGTAGAGCGCCCCCCCCCCCTCCTCGAATAAAATACAAAATGAATATTTTTATCAAAAACACCGTCCCCGATAACATAAAATTGGACCCCCGTGTGAAAGAAAAACGAAATTCAAACTATTTTGTAGAGCGTCCCCTCACCCGCCACTAAAATACAAAATGAATATTTTTATCAAAAACACCGTCCCCGATAACATAAAATTGAACCCTCGTGTGAAAGAAATCGGAAAATCCAACTTTTCTCCAATGCACCTCCCTCACTCCCCCTCACTAATATACAAAATGAATATTTTTTTCAAAAACACCGGCCCCTATAACATAATATTGGATCCCCATGTGAACGAAATCGAAATTCAAACTATTTTCAAATGCGCCCCCCCCCCTCCTCAAATAAAATACAAAATGAATATTTTTATCAAAAACATCGTCCCCGATAACATAATAATGGATCCCCAAGTAAACGAAATCCGAAATTCAAACTATTTTCTAGTGCGCCCCCCACCCGCCACCAAAATACAACATGAATATTTTTATCAAAAACACCGTCCCTGATAACATAAAATTGGAACCCCGTGTGAAAGAAATCAGAAAATGTTACTACTTTCAACATTAAAGAGCCTCCCCCCCCCCTCACTAAAACTTTAAAATAAATATTAATGCTAATGGATACCTGGATACATTTGGATAGTAGTTAGTAGTTAAATAATTGTAGTTAACAACTTTTTAACTACCAACTAGTAGTTGGTAGTTAAACATTTTAACTACTTCTTCTAACTTGTAGTTGTTAGTTAAAAATTCTAACTACTTTTATTGTATTTGAAAAAAGTAGTTGTACATTTCTAACTACCAACTACTAGTTAGTAGTCTCCGTGCAACTACTTAACTTGTAGTTAGTAGTTAAACATGTAGTTAACTACAGGAAGTAGTTAACTACTGCCCAACTCTGCTAAAAACACGGTTATAGAATGAAACTGATGTTGGTATCAATTGGATCTCTTTATTACATGTAGGCAAAAGCAGATAACACCACTGACGGATTAGTTAGAAGATTATATTGACTGCTAACTCCTATCATTGGCGAATTCCGGTTTCATATTTACACGCCTGGTACTACATCAAATACAGAGTTTAATCAAAATCGTTAGAGTCGGTTTTGAGAAAATCGAAAAAAGCGTAAACATTGGCAAAAAGTTATGAAATAAAGTACTCCCTCCGTTTGACCAATTTTGATGAAATTTTTGCTGTCACATCACAGGCGTATACATATACCAAATGCCCAATTTCAGGTTCATACGGTTTATAGTTTTTGAGGTTGACTGTTCACACACGCATACACGCACGCACGCAAGCACGCATGCACGCACGCACGCACGCACTCACTCACTCACGCACGCACGCACACACACACACGCACGCACGCACGCACACACACACACACACACACACACACACACACACAGACTTTTCACGGGACTTGGTTATTTGGTCCCAGGGGGCCCCAAAACGTGTGTTTCCGTTGAAAACTTTTTCACGATCGCATTACTTTCCCTTACTATATATTTCATTAAGTCAAAGTTAAAATTACAAACAACCATTTTAAATTTGTTTCCCAATGAGTACAAAGAGAACTGTTAAGTAAGTAGATGAGAGAACTGTTTAGAAAGAAGATGAGAGAAGGCGAAGAGCGTGTTGTTTAAAATGTTATTAATCGGAAAAAAACATATGGCAATTCTGAATGAATCAGTGGTGTGTTCCAAAAGCATTTAAAACACGATGGCAGTACACCATTACTAACTGCCTATTGTTGACAAGACAAGGCTTACTGAGTAGGCGAAAAGAGTCAACGGCGTCAACATGTTTTAAGAGCTTGTTGTAACTTGAATAAACAGTTGATGTTAATAAAGCATTAATACGCGTTACTGCCTAATGAGGATAAAATATCACCGTCGGTCAAAAAGGTGCTAAAAATTGAAAATCTAGTTCAAATTTCCGATAGTATTCCAACGCTAACCCTTTAGTTCTCGATTAGAACATAAAAAGACTTGCGCCACTTAAAAAATAAACAGCTCATCATCAACAATTCAACATTCTATAACATATAATGAAATATGAACTCACTTGTGCTATTCCAGGTTGAACATATTATGTCCATTTCAATCATAAATATCACAGCAGATATGACAACTGCAGATAGTGAAGCAGTTGGTATAAAATAGAAATATGGTGTCAGCACTAATAGCGCCATAATTACTAGTATCACTAAAACAATAAATCAGATTATTAGTAAAAACTATGCACGTAAATAATGAGGATGTCAGTACATTTGTTCAATTTAATTATAGTTTTACTAATATCTAAGAGTTAATAAAATATCTTCTACTTAGGTTCTGTAATCATAAGATCAATCAACCTTCGATTTATTTGAAATAAAAATGAATAATAATGAACAACCGTCCGATTTTCTACAACGGTAGAATAAAATTAGAAATATAATAATTCATAAATATAAAAGTGAAAAAAGATTGATGAAGAATTTATGATAAGCCCAATATAATCTCGAATTTTATATCATTTTTATTCAAACATGCCATTAAATGTTCGGTCAAGGCTTAAATCGAATCTAGATGATTTATGCTAACATTAAATAGCGAGAATCATCTACACGGTGGGCCAGACCCCTCTACCGTGCACCCCCACCCACATCCCTATAAATTGCATATCGTTGTGTTCCTTGTGATAAAAGATTAAGAAGAAACCAATGTTCCCAGATAAAAAAGGGGCCGCACAAGTGGGCGTTCAAACATGGCGAAATGACGAATTTGATTTTAGTTAATTTTTCTATTACCGACATTCACCATTATGCTTAATTTAGCCATAACTGGTCTTTTATTAAAGCTGGATAGTTCTAGATTCAGAATAAATAAACAAACTTTCTAAAATAATTAGTCTAGACAACATAAAATACCTTTAAAGTCAATTTTTTCAAGTCACTCGCGTAAAAGTTAAAATTCCAAGTTAATTTCAGTCAAACGGCCTTCATTAACGAAAAACCTCCTTGAAGTAAAACATTTGGAGCAATTATTCTTTTTTAAAAATCACTGGTCAAATTTAAAATATACCAACGAAGCTCATAGAAAACCTACCTTAGCGACAAAAAGGCACCGGGGACTCGGGCGCATCCAGTCCTCTGCCACATCGTTCAGTTCTCATGCATGATATAATTACAGCGGGTTTAGGATATTATTTTTAATGTATCAAGTTTTGATGAATCGAGCCTATGTAACTGCAAGCATTTAATTGACACAAAAAATAATATAACCTTTTTTATTTTTTACTAGCTAGGGTGCCCGGCTTCGCTCCGGTAGTTGTGTAGCAGTTTTAATAACAGAAAAACTTTAAAATTAAAGGATATATAGAACAAAATTAGCACTTTCTTTAAAATTTTAACATTGTATCAATATTAAGATTCGAGATCTGCAGTGTCCGCCCAAATAAGGAACCCTATATACTTTATAGGGTGTTGAAAATGGTGGATGAACAATTCATTTTGCTGCAACTTTGTCGAGTCATGCATCGTTTTTGATGGTTTCTGTGATTATGAATCCTATAAGCTCATTCCAAGCAGTCAGCAGATAATATGTTATTAGATTATTAGTTAAAAAAACTATATTTGGAGTACAACTTAAGCGTCGACTACTGTGATGGTCCCATTAGATCCAGAAGTTTAGAAAATACCGAAGATTCATAGAAACTTTTTTTGTAAGACCTTTCTTCCAGTTCAACCTCCCTTAATATATCCCCCCTCCCACGCTAATTTGGCCAAACTCTGCACTTCTCCAATCTTACTACTGTTACTAAGTGAAAACCAAAATATATGAGGCACAATTTTTTCATCATATTTCTTTTTATCCTGAACTATGAGCGGTGATAAATCTTATTGAAAAAATTGTATTATTGGAGTCAATTCATCATTTTGTCAACTGGAATGCTCATCATACATAGTAATAAAACCATTTTTCATAACTACATACAATAAGAACACTTCAAACTTGTTATTTTCGGATTATAATCAGTCTATTCAGCTCTTCTTTTTTGTTTTATGTCTGTTTTTATTCACTCACTCATATTGCATTAAATTTACTTAAGTATATGTTAGATATTGATTAAATGTAATGTGTTTATCAATTAATCTTCTTATGAGAAAATTAATTTTGTAAAGTATCCAGTCGGTTTTCCAATTGATTGCAGATATGTAAAATCATTAATTTATTTTAAAAGAAAAGGTGAAACTAATTATTTTCGCTTGATTTTTAAGTAATTTAAAAAGAACAGCTGACAAAATATATAACCTTTACAAATATAACGGAATGAATGAACAATAAACATTGAGTGAAACACACTCTAGCGCTTCCTGGTGGTCTGCAGCTCGAACTAAATTTTTCATTCATAAACTTGTATGTCATTCTCAGGTAGGCTAATTACATGTTGCGAGAGGCTTAAAATTCCAGTCCTTTTCTCTTCAATTTCACACCCTTAAGAGAAAAACGGAAACCTTCTTCTCCGTTAGGGGACATACAGCTACACGCTGACATAAATCTCTTAATCGTATGTGGAGTCGTTTCTGAGCCTTTTCGGCACGCACATTGTACACTTTGCTTTATAATATATATTGATTATTATATAAATCTGATAAATAAAGGATATAAATATGATAAATAATAATTAATTAGTGGCTATTTGCACATTATCAAAACCTCACTTATATTGGACATAAACTGGTTATCTTGAAATGTAATAATGCTCTCATAGTAGTAGGTTTTCGTTAAATTTGAAATAAATTCATGTTTGCAAAGTATTGATTATTTAAAGATTTAGAACCAATCAAAACAAAAAAGATGTTTAAAAAGTTCTGTTTGTTCGCTGATGTAGAAATTATTCATTATACAATTTAGAAAGTATATACCTAATACAATTTAATAGCTCACTACAATTAATGAATTAACGTGAAAGTATTCGCAGCGCTTACTTCCTGTTTAAGCATTTTTGTGCAGAATAAATAATGCATAAAACTATAAATCATCCATCTTCTTCGTTTTTTAAAATCAAAGATCGATTTTTCAAACTATCTACCCACCTAAATAGTTAAATCTGTAAACAATCAATACTTTGCAAACATGCATTTATTTCAAATTTCACGAATGATCAGAAGCCAATGTCTGAAACCCAACTTCTTCTATGAGAGCATTATTATTACATTTCAAGATAACCTGTTTTTGTCAATATAGGTGAGGTTTAGATAATGTGCAATCAGCCACTAATTAATTATTATTTATCATATTTATATCCTTTATTTATCAGATATATGTAATAATAAAAATAAAAAAGGTTATATTATTTTTTGTGTCAATTAAATACTTGCAGTTACATAGGCTCGATTCATCAAAACTCGATACATTAAAAATAATATCCTAAACCCGCTGTAATTATATCATGTATGAGAACTGAACGATGTGGCAGAGGACTGGATGCGCCCGTGAGTCACCGGTGCTTTTTTTAAAGAAGAATAATTGCTACAGATGTTTTACTTCAGGTCGTTTTTCGTTAATGAAGGTCGTTTCGACTCAAATTAACTTGGAATTTTAACTTTTACGCGAGTGACTTGAAAAAATTGACTTTAAAGGTATTTTATGTTGTCTAGACTAATTATTTTAGAACATTTGTTTATTTATTCTGAATCTAGAACTATCTAGCTTTAATAAAAGACCAGTTATGGCTACATTAAGCATAATGGTGAATGTCAGTAATAAAAAAACTAATTAAAATCAAATTCGTCATTCCACCATGTTTGAACGGCCACTTTTTTTTCTGGGAACATTGGCTTTTTCTTAATCTTTTATAACAAGGAACACAACGATATGCATTTTATAGGGATATGGGAGGGGGTGCACGGTAAGGGGGTCTGTCCCACGTACTAATCTTCTTACTGACGATGTTTCAATTTAATTTAAACCGAAAATAAATATGGAAAAAGAATATAATGATCATTACATTACAATACATTTTGATAACCATTCCAAATATAGTAAAGTAAATAGCTAAATATAAAATTTTGTCACCTAAAGATCGAAACCATTTTTATAACAATAAATACCCCAATAATAATGTAAAACATAAAAGATTTTAAAATGAGGGATCAATAAGAAATTACAAACATAATTCCCGATACAAATACCAGTGCTTCCATTGAAGAACAAGAATAAGACCCTAAGACCATAAATTCATGAATAAAAAAACGAATTCAGCAATTATACGAAACTGAGCACAAAATCCTCCAGAAACATTTAATATAAGCAAAGATATCGAAAAGAGGAAAATAGATGATGAATTCCGAAATATTCTGGAGCCATATAGTATTAAGAATGAAAATAGGTAAATAAATTAGAACAAATCTTTGGTAATGAAATTTGCGACGAAGATACGCTAAAAAACGAAAACGGCACTATTATTTCTAGCTTTGCGGTAGAAATAACTCGCGATTTAGATGATAAAGATTCAAATAAAGCTAAGTTTCAAATATAGGGAGTTGACAAAGTTATAACAGAAGCATAAATTAAAATAAAGTAACAGCCTTATCTCCAAGGCTAAAAACACATTGAAAAAAAATCTGGTGAGTGCGCGCAACACACAACTTTCACTTACCAATTTACTTAAATAAGAAATTAATGCGTTTTGTTAATGCCACTTCTCAAAGTTACACATTTCCCACATTCTTATTTTCGTTTTCATTTGCTCTATAATCCCCTCAGAAAATTTTAATAATGATAACACTTACCTGATATTAAATAACACCTGATTTTCATTAAACATGATGAATATGATGAAAATCGTTAAAGCAGTTTTTGAGATAATCGAAAAATTAGAAAAAAAGTTATAAAATAAAGTGCCCCCTCCGGTTGATAAATTTTGATGAAATGTTGGCAATCACATCTTTGGCATATATATACATTAAATACCCAGTTTGATCAAAATCGTGAAAGCCGTTATTGAGAAAATCGAAAAAAACCTAAAAATTAGACAAAATTCTTTAAATAAAGTACCCCCTCCGTTTTACCAATTTTGATGAAATTTTTGCTGTCACATCGCGGGCATATACATACACTAAATACCTAGTTTGATCAAAATCGTGAAGCCCGGTTTTGAGTAAATAAAAAATCTGGTGCGTGCGCGCAACACACAACTTTCACTTACCAACTTACTTAGATTAGAAATTGACGTGTTTTGCTAATTATCATTTCCCAAAGTCACACATTTTTCTACATTCATATCTTATTTTTGTTAATCGTTAAAGCCGTTTTTGAGTAAATAAAATAACCCGTGAAAATGATACAAAATTTATTAAGTAAAGTCCCCCCTCCCGTAGATCAATTTTGATGAAATTTTTACAGTCATATCTCCGGCATATCAAATACCAAGTTTGATCAAAATCGTTAAAACCGTTTTTGAGTAAATAAAAAAACCCACGAAAATGATACAAAATTTATTAAGTAAAGTCCCCCCTCCCGTAGATCAATTTTAATGAAATTTTTACAGTCATATCTCGGGCATATAAATACATCAAATACCAAGTTCGATCAAAATCGTTAAAACCGTTTTTGAGTAAATAAAAAAAACATGTGAAAATGGTACAAAATTTATTAAGTAAAGTCCCCCCTCCCGTAGATCAATTTTGATGAAATTTTTACAGTCATATCTCCGGCATATCAAATACCAAGTTTGATCAAAATCGTTAAAACCGTTTTTGAGTAAATAAAAAAACCCACGAAAATGATACAAAATTTATTAAGTAAAGTCCCCCCTCCCGTAGATCAATTTTAATGAAATTTTTACAGTCATATCTCGGGCATATAAATACATCAAATACCAAGTTCGATCAAAATCGTTAAAACCGTTTTTGAGTAAATAAAAAAAACATGTGAAAATGGTACAAAATTTATTAAGTAAAGTCCCCCCTCCCGTAGATCAATTTTGATGAAATTTTTACAGTCACATCTCGGGCATATAAATACATCAAATACCAAGTTTAATCAAAATCGTTAAAACCGTTTTTGAGTAAATAAAAAAAACACGTGAAAATGATACAAAATTTATTAAGTAAAGTCCCCCCTCCGGTTAATCAATTTTGATGAAATTTTTACAGTCTTATTTCGGGCATATAAATCGATCAAATACTCAGTTTAATCAAAATCGTTAGAGCCATTTTTGAGAAAATCGAAAAAAACGTAAAAAGTTATTAAATAAAGTACCCCCTCCCTTTGAGCAATTTTGATGTAATTTTTGTTGTCACATCGCGGGCATATACCTACACTAAATACCCAATTTCAGGTTCCCACGGTTTATAGTTTTTGAGCTAGTCTGTTCACATTCACACACACACAGACCATTTGGCGGGACTTGGTTATTTCGACTCAGGGGGTCCCAAAACGTGTATTTCCGTTGAAAACCGGAAGTCGAAAATTTTCACGATCGCAATACTTCCACTTACTATATATTTCATATATAGGTAAGTGAAAGTAAAAAAATACACGTGAAAATGGGACAACATTTATTAAGTAAAGTGCCCCCTCCGTTTATCCAATTTTGATGAAATTTCGGCTGTCGCATCACGGTCATATACATATATCAAATACCAAATTTGATTAAAATCGTTAGATCCGTTTTTGAGTAAATAAAAAAAACACGTGAAAATGGGACAACATTTATCAATTAAAGTGCCCCCTCCAATTAATCAATTTTGATGACATTTTTACTGTCGAATCGCGGGCATATAGGTACACCAAATACCGAGTTTAATCAAAATCGTTAGGGCCGTTTTTGAGAAAATCGAAAAAAACCTAAAAATTAGACAAAATTCTTTAAATAAAGTACCCCCTCCGTTTGACCAATTTTGATGAAATCTTTGCTGTTACATCGCGGGTATATGCATACACTAAATACCCAATTTCATGTCTGTGCGGTTTATAGTTTTTGAGCTAGTCTGTTCTCATACACACACACACACACACACACACACACACACACACACACACACACACACACAGATCATTTCGCGGGAATTGGTTAATTGGACTCAGGGGACCCCAAAACGTGTATTTCCGTTGAAAACCGGAAGTCGAAACAATACTTTCCTTACTATATATTTCATATATAGGTAAGTGAAAGTAAAAAATAGATATCATATAAAAAATAAACAAAAGAACATCTTGTGATAAAAAAAAATTAGTACAATAGATTATATACTTACATACATAATTACATTAATAACTTCACTATGAACATAACTAAAAATCAATACAAAAATATGGTGCGTGCGCGCAACACACAACTTTCAATTACCAACTTACTTAAATTAGAAATTGATGTGTTTTGTTAATTGCCACTTCTCAAAGACACATTTTTCCACATTCATTTCTTATTTTTGTTTTTATTTTCTCTATAAAAACACTAATTTTTTTTATTTATAAATAAAAGTTTTCAATTATGGTAATTCGGCAATGCAAGCATAATACTCCAAGTCGTCTGATTTTATAATTCTCTATGTAATTGTTGAAAACTTCATTTACCATGAAACAAATAATTTCCATTAAATGAACAGAACGGCTTTAATTATGAACAATGATCTGGCATTAAAGGCGTACTCCGCCGCATGCGTGTACCCAACGTATTTTATGAGTTGACGGAATATTTTTCTTTTTTTCTCCTCTATATGTTTACTTGATTTATTTCATATTCCATATTTAGCCATTTCTTATTTTTAGGCGTAATGAGAGACAGTTAATTTTTCCATATAAACAAAAAAAGGGTACTTTACAGGAAAACAAAAAAGGCCCCTTCCCCTATTTAAGCCCCCTCATACCATTTTAATAAAGATAAAGCTTACCTGATATTAAAGAACACCTTATTTTCATTAAACATAGCGAATTTGATCAAAATCATTAAAGCCGTTTTTGAGATAATCGAAAGAAAGGTATAAATTGGAAAAAAGGTTAAGAAATAAAGTGCCCCCTCCGTTGAACCAATTTTGATGAAATATTGGCTGTCACATCTTCGGCATATAGATACGTCAAATACCCAGTTTGATCACAATTGTTAAAGCCGTTTTTGAGTAAATAAAAAAACCACGTGAAAATACAAAATTTACTAAGTAAAATGCCCCCTGCGGTTGATCAATTTTGATGAAATTTTTACAGTCATATTTCGGGCATATTAATACATCAAATACTAAGTTTAATCAAAATCTTTAGAGCCGTTTTTGAGAAAATCGAAAAAAACGTAAAAAGTTACTAAATAAAGTACCCCCACCCTTTGACCAATTTTGATGAAATTTATGCTGTCACATCGCGGGCACATACATACATCAAATACCCAATTTCAGGTTCGCACGGTTTATTTTTTTTTGAGCTATTCTGTTCACACACACACACACCCGTGTGGAGTTGCTAGTCTTCCATCGGGCGCCTCCCCAGGTGGCGGATAGGGGAATTCCCATCATATATGATGGGTACCGGGGAAATAAAATACCCGGGGCGGACCAAAACTAGACTTAAATCCAGGAGCGACGGTTCCTAGAATAGGCGGCTACCTGGTCAGCGTCTGTTCCTCAGGTTAGAGGCGGCTGTATCACACCTGGCAGGAGGTATAAAATGCATACTTATATTTGTGAGAAGTTATGGAGAGGAAAGAAAATTGTATTACGGTGCAGGGGCACGGAACCCCAGTACCGGCGTCGGAAGAGGGTGCGAAAGCGGGCTCCCCGGCGTCGTCATCATACGACCGCAGTGCTACAATGGTGGGAGACTTGGCTGTTGTAGCATCCCAGGATACAAGATTAACAACTACAGAAGTAATGCAGAATCTTGGGCATAAGATCAATGATTTGCTTACGTTTATTCGGACGAATCACAATGTTCATGGAGAAATTAAAAGATATGCCTGTGAAATTCGTCTATACTTTGAAAAGGTAGAAATTGCTGCCTCGCCTATAGAAACTGGGGATAGTGAAACTCAAACAGTGGAGCCTAGTCCACCAAGGAAAAAAGTAGGTGACAAAAATAGAGGAAGAATCATTACGTCTTCATCATCTGAGGCTCCTCCAGCTGAAAGAGTTGAGAAGAGGACTAAACCGAAGCGTTCTGGAGAATCGAACCATGAGTCAAACCAAAAAACAGCTCATTTTAAAAAACCTACAGTTGAGCATAAGTCATCTTCCGAAGAACAATGGCAAGTTGTACGCAAGAAATCGAAGAAGAAAACTCGCATCAAGCCTCCGAGACCTGATGCCGTAATTGTTACGGTATCAGAGAGCCAGACTTATTCAGACGTTTTAAGAAAGATAAGGGACAATCCTGCGATGAAGGAGCTGAGCTCTTCAATAAACAAAGTCCGGAAAAATAATAATGGTGATCTATTGCTGCAGCTAGACCATAAGAAATCGGAGAACCTCACCACTATGAGATCTACAGTAGAGCAAATGCTTGGTGAAGGAGCAAAAGTGCGGACATGGACGGAGGAATCTCTTTTCGAACTCAGAGACTTGGACGCAATTACCACAAAAGAGGAGGTTGCGGAGGCCTTAAAACTTCTATTGGGTGAAGAGGCAGCACCGATCACAGCGGTAAAATCGCTGCGTCCAGCCTATGGAGATACGCAAACTGCGGTTATTGCGCTTCCAGTTCTTCAGGCGAGAAAGATTGTGGCACTAGGGAAGGTACGCGTAGGCCTGGTCGAAAGTAGTCAAGCAGGCCACAAAGCTGCTGACTGTGAGCTGAGTCCTATTTGTGCAATATGTGAGGGGAAGAATAACTCTGACCACCTAGTAACCTAGGCGGGAGTAGTAAGTGCCCAGCTTTTCGTTTAGCACTGCAAAATAAGACGCGTGTTCAACTATACCGAAGATGAAGATACTTCAGTTGAATTTGAACCATTGTGACGCTGCTCAAGATCTCCTTTGTCAGACTGTGCGGGAACTACAAATTGACGTTGCTATTCTATGTGAACCGTACAAGAATTTGGATGGATCCTCATGGGTATCTGATTACAGTGGTAAAGCAGCTATTTGGGCTTGTGGTAGCCAAGGGATTCAAGAGATGGGAGTGTCCCAATCTGGCTTTGTATGGAGTAAGATTAATAATATACATATTTATAGCTGCTATGTCTCCCCCAGATCCACAATTGAAGAATTCGAGAACTTGTTGCATCGTCTAATCGTGGATGCCAGTGGTCATGGGCCAGCAATAATAGCTGGTGATTTCAACGCATGGGCAACGGAATGGGGAAGTAGGACGACGAATCGCCGTGGTGAAATTCTCCTGGAAGCATTTGCCCAAATAAGTGACATGGTCCTAATGAACTCCGGGACCGACCCGACCTTCTCTAGAGCAGGGAAATCATCTATTATCGATATAACATTTATGAGTGACCGCCTGCGAAGAGGTGCTACTTGGAAGGTCTGTGACTTCTATACACACAGTGATCATCAGGCCATATTGATTACACTGGGTATGCCAACAAGGAGGAAGATTCGTCGATGGAGAACTGCAGGCTGGAATGCTAAAACATTCGATCAAGAGACATATGCGGTTATGCTGGAGGATGTTTGCGACATGCGTGGCTCAGCAGAGGAGAAAGCGTCTATCCTCACCTCTTTTATTGTTAGGGCGTGTGACGCAGCTATGACTCGATCAAAGCCTGGTAAACACCATGCCCCAGTTTACTGGTGGACGGATACCATTGCTGACCTCCGCCAGTGTTGCAACATAGCAAGGAGACGTTACCAACGAGCGAGGCATCGACCAGAGTTCGACACTCTTCGGGAAGATTTCAAGACTGCTAGAAGAAACCTCCGAAGAGCCATCAAAGAAAGTAAACGACGTTGCTGGAGAGAACTGTGCGATGACATTGATGCAGACCCATGGGGTAGGGCCTATAAGATAGCCCTTAAGAAACTTAGTAAAGTTTCATCGCACCTCCCCTCTAGACCGGATGTTTTGGATAATATCGTTAGAACATTATTCCCGGAACAGGCAGCAACTGTTAGATGTATGGACAACCTCCATACCTCCGAGTTTACATTAATTACAGAAGAAGAGGTGAAAGACGTTGCCACAAATATTCAATATGGTAAAACACCTGGATTGGACGGCATTCCAAACGTGGCTCTCAAGGTGGCACTTAAACAACGGCCTGACCTTTTCAAGGAATTATTCAATTCCTGCCTTCATGAAGGTACGTTTCCTAAACCTTGGAAAAGACAGCGTCTTGTACTCATCCCGAAGGGCAAAGGAAATCTGGAGGACCCATCAACATATCGCCCAATCTGTTTGCTGGATACTATAGGCAAGGCATTTGAGAAGATCCTAAGCCTCAGGATACAAGAATTCACTGAAGGTGCAAACGGCCTCTCACGGGCCCAATATGGATTTCGGAAAAGGCGATCTACGTTACATGCTATTGAACAAGTGACTGAGACTGCCAGCAAATCAATTGCAGGAGCGAGATGGAAGAGAGGAGCGAAGGGTTATGCTGCAATCATCACTCTAGATGTTAAAAACGCGTTCAACACGGCGAGGTGGACCTGCATATTGGATGCCTTAGAGGCTATGGGTGTGCCTGCTTATCTAATGAGAGTTGTAGCAGACTACTTCAAGGACAGAGTTCTGCTCTATGCTTCAGACGTTGGACCAAGGATATATAAGGTCACTGGTGGCGTCCCGCAGGGTTCAGTTTTAGGGCCTCTTTTCTGGAATGTAATGTATGACGGTGTTTTTAGGCTATCATTGCCGGAAGGAGCTAGAGTTGTTGGCTTCGCAGATGATGTAGCTGTGGTAGTTGAAGGGAAGTATACGGAAGAAGTTACCCTGATTTCCAATCAGGCAGTGGCTACAATCCGAGATTGGCTATCAACTGTGGGCCTGCAACTAGCCGACCACAAGACCGAGGCGCTCCTTGTTACAAGTAGGAAGCAAATAGAGACCATAACAGTCACAGTAGGTAGACACGGGATTCGTTCCCAACCCTCTTTGAAGTACTTAGGAGTAATCATAGATGCACGTCTCCGTTTTAATGCCCACATGGAGTACATCAGCAACAAAGCATCTAGAACCATGTCGCTACTGTCACGCCTTATGCCGAATATAGGAGGACCCAGAGAGAGTCGCAGAAGGCTTCTTGCGAGTATTGTCCCATCGATTCTTTTATATGGAGCACCAATTTGGAATGATGCAATGCTCATCAAATCGTACAAGAGACAGATGATCGCAGTATATCGGAGAGGCTTGTTAAGAATGGCAAGTGCTTTTCGAACAGTTTCCTATGAAGCTGCATGTGTAGTGGCTAGAATGCCGCCAATCGAGCTGCTTTCTGAAGAGAGGAAGCGCTCCTATAACCGAGTTGACTGCATTCCTCGGGCCGAAGAAAGAGAGATCACAGTGGAGAGATGGCAACGACGCTGGGTTATGGCATCGAACGGAAGGTGGACCTACAGGCTAATCCCTCATATCCAACCATGGGTAACCAGGAAACATGGTGATGTTGACTACTACCTCACCCAGCTGCTTACGGGGCATGGCTGTTTTCGAGCATATCAATATCGATTTAAGCTGGATAATACAGCCGAATGTCCAGTATGCCCATCAGCCGAAGAGACGGTGGAACATGCATTCTTCTGCTGTCCTCGCTTCCAGAAGGAGAGGGAGGAATTTCAAGAAGTTTGCGGATCAGAACCTACTGCCGATAATGTTGTCGCTCTGATGCTAATCAGCAATGAGAACTGGATGGCTGGACAACGCCTTGCGGCCCAGACCATCAAGCAACTTAGGAAAGAAGAGAAGGAAAGGCGAGCTAGAGCGTAGCCTAATAGAATGAGGCGGCACACAGCCAGTCCCCCTCCATGAAGTAATGCCTAACGGTGGTCCCGTGGAGGGTGGGAAACAGGTGTAAGGAGGTGGTTTTAGTGGGTAAAAATCCCACACACGGATAGGTACGGGCCTATCCGCGTCTTTTGAAAATTTCCACCTACCTTCGTAAAAAAAAAAAAAAAAAAACACACACACACACACACAGACCATTTCGCGGGACTTGGTTATTTGGACTCCAAAACGTATCTTTCCGATGAAAACCGGAAGTCGAAATTTTTCACGATCGCAATACTTTCCCTTACTAAGCTGCTCACAAATTGAAGTGGACGACTCATAAAAAGTTAGGTAACTCTCTTTTTTAACCATACTTCTGGTTGTTTTTTGTATATTTGTGCTTACAGTACCTCACTTATCGATTGTTAATGGTTTTTGTTCAACAAAAATAAATACACCAAACAAAATTCAAGAAAAATTTATTTTTTTAAATTAAATAAAAAAAATCGTACAAAATAAACATTTATATTTTTACAAATATTGGTTTTCATTTCAATTCAAACTTTTTCAGTAGGGTGTTGGACCCCCTCTACTTTGAATTAATGCTTCACATCGGCGATTCATACTCCTTATTAAGCTCCATATGTAATCTTGAGGTAAATTAGCCCATTCCTCTATTTAGGCAGCAGCAAGTTCATCGAAGTTATCTGGACAAGGTGAAAATATGTGTAATTGCCGTTGGAGTTTGTCCCAAACATGTTTAATTGGATTCATGTCTGGTGAACAAGCAGGCCAGTTCATGCGCATTATTTCTTGTTCAGCTGAGAACGTTGAATCATCCTTACCGATGTTTGTCGGAGGTAAACTCAACCAATTTTTATGAAATTTGCCTGATTGTGTGTAGTTTTGTCCAATTTAAAAGATAGGGTAGTTTTTATCTCCATTATTGGCCTTAATATTTCTTTTCTTGCAAGTTAAATGCTCATTATATTACAGTTGAGTGTGATTATTTATAGGTTCTATAAATTTGTAACGGATGGCGGTGTAACTTGATTTATTGACAAAACACCATTTTCTTTCGATATTTAGGGTTGGTAACCATCCAAATCTATTTTTTCTGGATTGGACTAGGAAAATCCGTGTTTATTCCATGGGCAATTATGAGTCGCCTTTTCACGTGTTTCAGCAAAAGATAGATTAACCAAAATCATTGTGCACTTATTAGTATAACCTACTGATATGATACCTCATATCATCATGTGTTATATTCTGAATTTAATTAATATGTATTATGGCAATAGATTAATTTGGTACGTTTTGGCTAACTTTCTATTTTGTTTGCACTAAACCGTGTACCAATTATATTCTTTATACCTTTTACATGTATTATTCATTAACACATTATGGTCAAATATAAGATAAGAAACCATAAAAACTTTAATACATCTAAATTCTTTACCAATAGAATTTAAATTTGGCGTAAAATTCTATTTCAAATCCTGTTGGTTTTTATTTTACCTGAAGCGTTTTTATCTTTATCAGTGATTTTTGATTTGACTGTATTAAAGAGAATAGGATATAATTAATTCAACGCATTTTATCAACTGAGCCACAGCAACACCTGGTAGGGTCTGCTCGGATAAATATAAATTTTATAATAGTGATTAAAAGTTTTGATTAACATATGGTATGTCATATAATATTCGTAATCTTTTATTATTTTTGAGTTTTATTGTGGTATGTATCTTTATATCTAATATAAAAACTAAAAAAAAAAAAAGGGACTTTCCTACTTTACTCCCCCTATGATTACTTATATGGAACAGTTACCTTGGAGGTTTCTTTCGAATGATAACACATGATCAATAAATATGAATTCATTGTAAAAAAGTTAAAAGGTTAAATGCATATATTTCTCATTTATTGTTTAAAAGTTGATAATGAACCGATTTGAATTCTATTCATACCTCGGAAATGATGATAAGAAAGCATTGCAAATGTTCCAGGAAGAAGGTATAATACATACAGCTAGAAAGTGTCAGAACAACCAAGACATGTCACACAAACTGTCGAATCATTATGTGCTGTTGCCAAAAGAAAAAAAATCTGGTGCGTGCTCGCAACACACAACATTCACTTACCAACTTACTTAGATTAGAAATTAATACGTTTTGTTAATTGCCACTTCTCAAATGAACAGAACGGCTTTAATTATGAACAATGGTCTGTCATTAAAGGCGTACTCCGCATGCGTGGGCTCAACGAGTTTTATGAGTTGACTGAATATTTTTCTTTTTTTCTCCTCTTTATGTTTTCTTTATTTTTATCATATCTCATATTTAGCTATTTCTTATTTTTAGGCGTAACGAGAGACAGTTAATTTCTCCATGTAAACAAAAACAAAGGTACTTTATAAGAAAGAAAGAAACAAACAAAAAAGGCCCCCCCCCCAAAAAAAGCCCCCTCAGAACATTTTAATAATGATAAAGCTTACCTGACATTAAAGAAAACCTAATTTTCACTAAACATGACGAATTTGATAAGAGCCGTTTTTGAGATAATCGAAAAAAAGGTAAAAATTGGAAAACAAGTCATGAAAGAAAGTGCACCCTCAGTTGGACCAATTTTGATGAAATGTTGGCTTTTACATATTTGGTATATACATACATCAAATACCCAGTTTCTTCAAAATCGTTAAAGCCGTTTTTGAGTAAATGAAAAATATGTACACGTGAAATTGGAACAAAATTTATTAAGTAAAGTCACCCCTCCGATTTGTAATTTATTAAGTAAAGTCACCCCTTAATCGATTTGTAGCGGTTGCATCGCTGAAGCTCTCTACGGACACCCTCTACGACTACCTGGCGAATTCCTTGAGAGTCATCACAATCCACACACAGCTCTCCAAGAACTGAAGGAACAACTTTCTCACCTACGCCCTGCTGAAGCTCGAAGTTCTAACAGGAAGACATTTGTGCATGAAAACCTACAGAAATGCACGCACGTTTTCGTTAAGGATGACTACGTTAAACGGCCATTGACACCACCCTACTCCGGGCCATACAAAGTCTTAGAACGACATGAGAAATTTTACCTCGTCCAGCTACCGGGACGTGAGTCTAATATCTCAATAGGTCGCCTGAAGCCGGCCTACCATCTCTCTGACGACCTTCCTCACGACCAGATTTCTCCAGCCCATCAACAATCAAGTCAGGAATCCGCTACTCGAACTACTTCACCCGAACCGAGTGGGCATGAACCCGAAGCCTACAAAACTCGGTCTGGACGCTTAGTAAAGCGGAAAGTCCACTTCAGCGACTCCTTCGTCTAGGAGGGGAATCCTGTAGCGGTTGCTATCGTAAGATAGCCTTAATTTTTTTTACTGTTATTGGGTATTTCAAAGGCCCTGAGCATGAAAAAAATGATGTGAGATTGCTAATAGCTTTATTTTGTGAAATATGAATTTTCACTGTTTTGACTGAAACATGCAAGGAAATTAATTAACAATGTTAAAAAAATATTGTTGAACACAATCAAATGATCTTTTATAGGATTTTCTTGAATAAACGGCTTTAGGTAGATCTCTTTGCAAACTCCAGCAATAGTCGCATAGCAACATTTGTGAGTCCCACCTTCCCTGATAACGCTCTTCCCTAATCCGAATGTCCTGATGAAATCTTTCACCCTGCTCTTCACTAAAATCGCCCAGATTTTTTGGGAATCGGTCTAAATGCGAGTCCAGGGAGTGGATTTTTATGCTCATGTTGCACCCTAGGTTTTGCATGTTCAGTAGCATAGTCTGAACAAGCTTGGCATAGTCATCGGATTTATTATTTCCTAGAAAATTATTTATTACTATAACAAATGAGTTCCAGGCTTTGAATTCAACCTCAGACATTGATTTGACAAAATCAGGATCCTTCACGATTTGCCTAATCTGTGGCCCATCAAAAATACCTTTGATGTACATACAGTCATCAATTGATATATTTTCTTCGCAGAGATTTGAGTCATCAGAAAATTTAGATGTATTAGGTTGTGCCTGTCGTGATTTTAATTAAGGTCGTTGAGCAGAAGATGAGTTAGGATAAGACCACTTACTTCGATTCCCGGTGTTAATTCCATTTATTTTCACAACGCAGAAGTAACAGTCGTCCTCGTGGTTTTGAGGTTCTCTCCAAATCATGGGAGTTTCGAACTTCACTGCATCTCTTTTCCACATTCCACAGACACACAACACATTTCTGGCAAACAATATGTGGAACCCATGGCTTGTCCTGATTATTCAAATATATTTTAAAGTATTGATGATAAGCAATTTTTAGAAAATTTGAAATAGGTTTTCGGTATTTTTCAAGTATATATTCGCCACAAATATAGCAAAAATAATCTGAATTGAGCACACAACACTTTCTGAACAAAGGCATATCGAAAACAACAGAATATATTTTACTTTCCAATAAAAAACGAAAATCTGAGTAAAAACACTAAATAAGATTAATAACCTGTAACTCAAAAACAAAAGTTGTTAGAGAAAAATTGTTTTCATATCTAAAGCATATGTTTCACATGAAGATAGAAACAATAAAAAAATCCCAGGAAACAAACAATTTCTTTAATTTTGTTGACCAGTGTTATTTATGGAGAAATGAGATTAGATTTAGTAGCCCTTAAACTGAAAATTATACTGAAGCAATGAACTTTTTTACTAAAATTGTGTAAATTCATGACTAATATTTTATCTCAATACTGATGCATCAGTAATTTGCCAATGTGGCTATATTATGTTAAAAAAATATATTTTAGCTTTTTTTGAAAAAGGTAGCTTCTATAGTCAATATTAAAGAAAACAAAAATTGTTGCTACCAGGGAGTTTATTTTATTGTATTGTGAAATTAAAACGAAAATGTGCGTGACAGATGTGATTAGGATATTAAAAACCTGGTGCGTGCGCGCAACACACAACTTTCACTTACCAACTTACTTAGATAAGAAATTAATGCGTTTTGTTAATGCCACTTCTCAAAGTTACACATTTTTCCACATTCATTTCTTATTTTTGTTTTCATTTGCTCTTTAATCCCCTCAGAGCATTTTAATAATGATAACGCTTACCTGATATTAAAAAGCACCTAATTTTCATTAAACATGACGAATTTGATGAAAATCGTTAAAGCCGTTTTTGAGATAATCGAAAAATTGGAAAAAAAGTTATGAAATAAAGTGCCCTCTCTGGTTGATCAAATTTGATGAAATGTTGGATGTCACATCTTTGGCATATACATACATCAAATATCCAGTTTGATCGAAATCGTGAAAGCCGTTTTTGAGTAAATAAAAAAAAACACGTGAAAAATATACAAAATTTATAAAGTAAATTCCCCCCTCCGGTTGATCAATTTTGATGAAATGTTGGCTATCACATCTTTGGCATATACATACATCTAATACCCAGTTTGATCAAAATCGTGAAAGCTGTTTTTGAGTAAATAAAAAAACACTTGAAAATGATACAAAATTTATTAAGTAAAGTCCCCCCTCCGGTTGATCAATTTTGATGAAATGTTGGCTATCACATCTTTGGCATATGCATACATCTAATACCCAGTTTGATCAAAATCGTGAAAGCTGTTTTTGAGTAAATAAAAAAAAACACGTGAAAATGATACAAAATTTATTAAGTAAAGTCCCCCTCCGGTTGATCAATTTTGATGAAATTTTTGCGGTCATATCTCTGGCATATTAATACATTAAATACTCAGTTTAATCAAAATCGTTAGAGCCATTTTTGAGAAAATCGAAAAATAACGTAAAAAGTTATTAAATAAAGTATCCCCTCCCTTTGAGCAATTTTGATGAAATTTTTGCTGTCACATCGGGGGCATATACATACACTAAATACATAATTTCAGGTTCGCACGGTTTATAGTTTTTTAGCTTGTCTGTTCACACACACACACACACACACACACACACACACACACACACACACACACACACACACACACACACACACACACACACACACACACACACACACAGACCGTTTCGCGGGACTTGGTTATTTGGACTTAAGGGACCCCAAAACGTGTATTTCCGTTGAAAACCGGAAGTCGAAATTCTTCACGATCGCAATACTTCCGCTTACTATATATTTCATATATAGGTAAGTGAAAGTAAAAAATTTTGCTTAAAAAAATATGTTTCTATAATTAAATTAATAAATTATAGTCATATTGATAATTATAATCGATATAAATAAAGATGAAATTCTGTTTGTCTGTTATTTATAGAAATCCATACCGTTTGTCCTAAATTCTCCAAATTTCGCTGGTGGTGTGGTGTGGTTCTTTGATATCAGTTGCGAACACCTGTCCATGTTCAAATTGCATAACTTCAACCAATCTATGGTTATATTCTTTATTGTTATAAGAATCGTTTTGATCTCGCTTTACATTGGTTTTTACGAAATCGACCGTTTGAGTCGATAAAAATCTCACTTTACAGATTTTATAGATTTAAAAAATGAAATTTTCCGGGTGAAACCGGTATATATAGCTAGTAATTTATAAAAGTATATTCGCTTACATGCTTCACTCATTGAAAGCATTTGTTTATAATAAGGTAGTACAGTATTATTTAGCATTTTACTACTACTCAATCTAATAATGATAAATTATATTTATTAAGTCGTTTATTTTTATAAACCTTGAAATTACAAATTAGTATTAAATAAAAGTAAAGCCTAAATCAAGTAAAAAAAATCGATAAGAATGCGAGTTACAGTTACCGAAAATTCAAGATAAGAGGAGTACTTTATTCTTTAGAGGAAGCTGAAGAATTTATAGATTCACTATTAAAATCGGAAGCTGAGGAAAATAAAAGCGAATCGAAAGTGATGCAGAAGTTAAAGGAATTTCGGTTTCGTCCGCGAGCTGAGTCACAATAAACAAGAAAAAATAGGAAAAGAGGTTAAAATTGAAAATAATAGGTTAAATATAGGATTTTGGAACATTAAAGGCCTAAAAACTTTATTGAATTTATCAAATAAGGAAATAGGTTTTCTGTTAAATTTTCAAATTCTGTGCTTTAATGAAACATAGATCTGGTGTAAAAAAACTGAACTACCTAATTTTTTGAACACTTATGATCACTACATAGCCTACGCAGAAAAAAAAGAACACAGTAGAGGTAGAGCTAGTGGGGGTTTACTTATATGTCTAAATAAAAATATATTTTCGGATATTGAAATAATTAGCCTTACCCGTTGGTTTCTCTTTCTTAAATTTAGATTAATGAAAGAAACTTTTATATTGGGCTTAGTTTACTTTCCACCAGATAATAACAATAAAACTGATTTTTATTTAAATGCACTCGACGATGAATTATTTAATATAATGTCTATCCATAGTTATACCAACGTAATATTGGGAGGGGACTTTAATAGTAGAATAGCTGATTTAAACAGTTTTGGTAATGAAATAGTTCCAGGATTTTATTTCAAAAGCAATAGATCATCTTTTGATGAAGTAGTTAACAAGAGGGGTCATAGACTGGTTAACATCTTGGAATCATTCGGAATGATCATTTGTAATGGTAGATCTATTCACGACAGTCCAGCCAATTTTACATATGTAGGTGATAACGGTATGAGTGTCATAGACCAGGTGTGGATATCGGCTCAATGTTTTAATTATGCGACCGATTTTAAAGTTGAAGAGTTCTCAGGCTTTTCGGATCATTTTTTATGTAAATTAACTCTCGACATCAACTTAGAATCATGTAGTCAAGAACAAATTACACCGAATTCATTCTATTCTGTAAATAGAACAGAAGCGCATTTAAATAAGTTCAAATATCTGATAAATAATCATGATGTGAAAGTAGAAATAGTGCAATCAGCTAAAGAGGCCTACAATATTTTTTACAATACTTTTCAAAGCCTTATGTTACAAGCAGGTATTTTAAAAGAAAAAAAAATACTAAAATACAATACAATTACAAACCCTGGTACACACAGGATTGTTTAAAGGCAAAAAGGGAAACTAGAAAATTGCTTAAATTATGCAAAAAATCTTTATTTAACGATAATGATGTTTATAACTATACGCAATCTAAAAAGAATTACAAATCATTAGTCCTCAAATCCAAATACAATTTTTTTAATAATATGAAAGATAAAATTAGAAATATTAATAATCCTTCTGAATTCTGGTCCACAATAAAACTATTTCAAAACAAAAAAATTCCAGATTGTCCTATAAACCTAGAGCAATGGGAAGCATTTTACAATATCGTTCTACCACCTAAACTAAAAATAAAGTCTACATTTTTCAGTCCCTTTCATCCCGAATTGGATGTTGCCTTTACCATGGAAGAATTGTTAGAAAGTATCAAAAGTAGTAAAAATAATAAAGCAACGGGTTTTGATTTGATACCAAACGAATGTTTTAAACAACTAAATGAAAAATGGTTATTAGTTTTATTAGATTGATTGAACAAAATATGGGAGGATCAAAATATTCCGGATAGCTGGGCCTCTATCAAAATGATCCTTATCCACAAAAAAGGTGACCCATTAAACCCGAACAACTACAGAGGTATTGCCATATTCAACACAATTACAAAAATATTCACAAATATGATTTACAAACGATTAATGTCTTGGGCAGAAAATAATTCATTAATTCCAGAAGAACAGATGGGATTCAGAAAGGGAAGAGGCTGCAGGGACTCACTCTTCACCCTCTCCGCTGCTATAAACATACAGCTAAGATTAAAAAGAAGGAATGTTTTTGGTACATTTGTCGATTTTCAAAGAGCATTTGATTCTGTCCCGCATGAGATTCTCTGGCACAAGTTACAGAATCTCGGCTTGAGTGGCAAATGTATTAGTTTTATAAAGAAGCTTTATGACCAAGCAGCATTCAAAATATCTATGAATGGACAGGTTTCCAAGGAAATAGACGTGTCTGAAGGGGTACTCCAAGGGGAAATATTGAGCCCACTTTTGTTCTCACTCTACATTTCCGACATAACTAATTATTTTAATAGTAAAGGCGCAGTGGGTATCAACTTAAAAGGAAAAAATGACCTTCTTTTTCTGTTGTATGCAGATGATATTGTCATGCTCACTCATTCTTGGATGGAAACCCAAAAAAACCTGCGAATTTTAAGCGAATACTGTAACGAAAACAAATTAGTAGTTAACACCGACAAAACCAAAATTGTAGTTTTCCACAAAGGGGGCCGTTTGGGAAAATTGAATAAATTTATTTATAATTCACGCGAATTATTAACAAAAAATAGTTTCACATATTTAGGTATTCCAATCAATAGCTCCGGTATGTTCACAGATGCTCCCACTCTGGCTTTATCAAAAAATACTGCTGCCAATTCAATAGTAATAAAAATTTTAAAGTCAAGCAAATCCGATTGTTGGGATTCAAAAGAAAAATTATTTGAGGCAATATCAGAAAGTGTCCTACTGCACATGACAGAAATATGGAGAGCGCCTTATTACAATTTAATAGAAAGGGGATGTTTAAAATTTTACAAACAACTGTTGCAGCTGCCAAAAAACACGCCTAATCCGTACGTGAGACTGGAAACTGGTAGGTGTCATGTATTAAAAAAAATATTTTCAAGAATGTACAATTGGTGGATTAAACTTCTCATGATGCCAGAGCAATCCCTACCGAAAATTTGTTATTCAAGGTTGACAGAAATTATTGATAGCTCCATTCCATATAACTGGGCCCTTGAAATGAAAAATGTTTTAGCTTTGGTGGGGAGGGATGATATTTGGGCATGCCAGAATCCTGACTGGGCAATACATTTTAGAAATGATGTAATAGAAGCAATGGAAAATCATCTCTTAAGCCGAGACGTGGAAATGGTGATTAACTCTTCTTTCAACCTATACTACAGGGAAGCCAGCAGCCTGGGAATGCGCGAGCAGTACTTGTCCCTCAATGTCCACATAAGCCAACAAAGAGTGCTTGCTCAACTCCGAATGGTGAACAAAACAGTAACTCGTATAATTGCAAATGGTATGTACAGGAAATTTAACAGTAGAGAGCCATGTCAACATTGCCAGGCCGGTACGAACGACGACATTACCCATTTCCTCTTAATATGTCCGAAATTTGTTGAAAATAGGGAAAAGTATTTGAGCAAATATATTAATACACCCTCCACCCCCCAGTTAATAGCCGATTTATTAACTGTCGAAAACAACAATAAACTCAGAGATATCTACCTATTTACAGTTTCATCTCTAAAGCTGATCATGGGTGTTCAATAATTATGGAAAATGTGTTCAATTCTTCAGACATGTACAGTAAGATTATTGATATTGATTTTTTTTATTTCTTTATTATTGTGTTTGCATACCATTGAAGTTTTCATTTTTAAGCTTTGTTAGACAATTTTGTTTAATACACGAAACCCAATTCATATATTAAGTATTGTGTATATATTGTATTGTGTATATACTAAGTATTGTATATATTTTCAATTAGAGGATTATATTTATTTATTTATTTATTTATTTTTTTTATGTAATCAGAAGAATTGTTTAGCTGTTTCATTCATGGATTTTATTTTTATTTTTTTATTGTATCATTTGTTCTTTTACTTTTAATGCATTATTAATTTTATCATATAAGAGGCATTATGCGAAAAAAGAAGAAAAAAAGAAAAAAACTTGTAATCCGAGTAAATACATTTTTGTATATATATTCTCTAAGGGCCAAACACCCTGTAATGTAATCTAATTTACAAAATACAGTATATTTTCATTCATTCATTAAATAAAAGCATAAATAAAGGTATTATTTAATGAAAGGGTTCAATTGAACTGTATTAGATAATCAAATGAAATTATTATACACTACTGTAAGTGAAAAATAATTACTAGAAATGAAGTATGTTTTATATTAAAGTATAATAATAGAAATGGAAAAAAAATATTAATTTGTACTAAATAAATAATATGTATTAGAATGTAAGTAATTATAAATAACCGATCATTTATTACCTGCATATGTAATTATTAATTTATAAATAATGACTTTTATTGCTATTGGACAAATATTTGAAATAATGATATGTAGTATAAATAATTATGTACAATTTTAGTTTTAAAAAAAATATTGTAAAAAGGGAAAAACTTGTCAGATATTAGTTGACTTATTAAATATTCTTTAATATCTAATATTCTGGATCTATAGAATCCAGAATGAATGAAAAGAAAAATCAAGATTTTACTTAGGTATTATTATTGTAATTGGGCACTATAAACATAGATGTAACAGCATTTAACCAACCAAAATTAACATTCCACATGGTGATAACAAAGCTTATAAGTCCCTATACAAATTTATTAGAAACAATTATTTTAGCTCGGAGCCCTCCCTTCAAAAGATGGGAGAAGTTAACAAATAATTCTTAAGTCTAATAACTATTTTTGTTAGTCTTTGTTATTAACTATTGTTATAAACATTAAGTAGTGAGTGGTCCCAGGTCATTATTTCCGCCCTTCTTAGGCCCGATGCACACGGGCGGAATTTTTCTGCGGTCCGGTCTATAAGCCTATAGGCATGTGGTCAGGGGTACCTGGAGTATAATGGTATAATCCGGACCGCAGAAAAATTCCGCCCGTGTGCATCGGGCCTTATTGTTATATTAGATGCCTTGTGACCTAAGGCCCTCCAGGCCAATCCCACATGCTGACTGACCGCTGTGTCCTCATCGAAAAGAAGTGTCACTGCCACAATAAAAAGTTTATTACTTTCATATTGAGGCCTCTACCTTATTAGCCTGTACGCCCTCCCTTATTTTTAAGGACACCCAAGATGCTGTGAGCCGAGCAAATCCCCACTCCAAGCTCTGTATATATCTTTCCCAAAATTCACACAAGACAGGGTAAATAGAGAGAGAGAAACACACACAGAGATTCAATGTTAGTCTAAATATTAATATTATAGTTAATATAATCATGTAGCATTTTATTTTGACAATATAAGTTTAATCTAAATTCTTGCTGTATTATCTGTTATATAACTCGCGAAACGCGAACTCTTGCAGGTTTGTTGCTTTTTCATGCATGATGATCTCGGCATGATGATTTTTTAAAAACTATTTTCATGCAACGCATCCTAGTTAATTTGAGATCTATATTAAACTCTAGCAATGATACACTAGACAACACTGCCATTATGGCTGATAGGATTCTCGATTATACACATTCCTCGCCCAACACCACCTCTATAAATAACGATCCTTCCTATAGTTCCCCATCTTTGAACATTTTACCTACTGATAGGCTTATGCGTTTGGAATCACAAATTGCCGAAAAAATTCTCGGAGGACTCGGACATCGGAGTGTCTGCAAGAAGCTGGCCGATACTATTCAATGACGTCTTCAAGACCCTCCCATTGTGGTAGTAGCCTTTTGGGGCACAGAGCACAGTGGGGTACAGTTTATATATATTATATGGACAGCATCATCAACAGCACGAGGCACGCATTGTTGGTAGACACCGATGCTATTAGTAGCTTATCTCCTGCAGGTCGTTCACGTTCGCGCTCTATATCACGATCCCACTCTTATTCTAGAAGTCCTTTTTACTGTTATCATGAAAAAGCCATAAAATGTAACCAACCTTGCTCTTATAGACGAAAATCCCCTTTAAAGTCGGAATACGAGTAGGACACTCTCTTGAGATGGCTCAGGAGAGAACAGGCCAAATACTAGCAGTCGCACACAGGGGTGTGTGACCGAACGGGTATGTGACCCGAAAAGTTTGACAAAACTATTTCCTTTCATTTTATTAATTCAGAAGTCCTCAAAATGGCTTCTATATTTCTAATAGACATTAAAAATATGTTTTTGCAGTTAAAAAAATATTCTATGGTAAAAATTTTAATAAAATAAATGTTTACGTTACTCCAACGACTATGATGCCTATCCATGGGTTTACAAATTATGTTCATATTATTTTCTCTTTATTTGCTCTTTATGCATTGCACCTACGAAATATACTTTTAACTAATAAAGATTTATGATACATTTATCAATCATTATTATTTTTAAAAAAATGAAAATAGGTAAAAATAAAAATTTGTGGTAATTAGGAAAAATAATGTTTTTTCCTAATTCCAATGCAGTATTAAGCATTGTTTCATACTACTTCGAAACAAAACTTATATCCCTAGAAGAAAAACAACAACCTTTTTTAACAATGCATATAAAACTTAATTATTATTTATTCACTTTCTTCGTCACTTGATGAACTTTTGGAATCGCCACTATCGGTTTATTCGGGTGGGGGAGACAACATTTCTAAAGTTTCCTTACAAAACGCACCTAATACATTTTTTTCTTGAACTTCTCATACCTGTGATAACTGGACCTGGTGTTGTAACGAAAAATAAATAAACAAAAAAAAATTTTTTTTTTTATTTAATAAAACTCATTAAGTAATAATCGAAGAGGGCTTAATATATTTTTGTATATAATTAAAATATGTGTTGTTTTAAAAGCTTTGTATTAGTTTTTTATTGATATAATGTTTTTTTATTTAGCTATAAAAATAATTATGTTTTATTTTAAAAGAAGAGACGGGACCGAAGTAATTAATTGAAAAACAGCTGTTATTAAGGCATTTGTTTTTTTGAAAAACAACGAAGGAAAAGACAGCAGATGTTCGCTAGCGTTCGACGAGTGATGATAAAATGTGACTGTTTTAGTGATTAGCGTAGTTGTGGTCTATATCGCTAAACATCAGAGAATTGAAGAATAGTGGCGTTCACGGAAGAGATTCCGGTGACGAGAATCGCCAAGCCGAGTGGCTGCTGGCAACAAAGCTACGAGAAGACAGGCGAGTTAAGAGAACAGACTGGAGATATTTTTCTTTTAATTTCTTTGTTAAACCGTGGTTTTTTTATTGTATAGTTATAAGTTTAAATTGTTTCTAGTTGTGTGAATAGAGTTAGATTTTGATCAAGCCTGACTACAGAGATTGTGAGTAAATTTTATTTTTAATATCGTAGTGTAAATATAGTGTTAATTAAAAGTTTCTTTCATTTGAGTTTAATTTGTTTTGTTCTATTTCTTTCTAACTTACCATTAAGTAGATCATAAGTGTAAATTGTAAATTGAATTTTATGTACAGCCCTCTCCGAGATTTTAAGGTAACCTTCACTTATTAAATTTAAATTATTTTTTTAATTCAGATTCCTTTAGGTTTTCGCTATTTCCTTAAAATAAATAGCGTGGCGCCCCTTAATTTATTTTATTTTTTTTTAATCACTAGTCATTTAAGAACCCTCCCGTCTCCACTGAGCTACCACCTTTTTTTGTTACGATTGTTTTATTTATTTATAACCAATTAATTTTTTTTTAACGTAACAGTGTCAATATTAATCTATTAATTACATCCCAATTGCACTCTGTCCAGGAAAATTTTCTAGCAATATTTTGTATATAGTCCCGGAAATGTTTATTTCGGGCTTCTGCTGCTTCCTCAGATAAAACACCAATAGGAAGCAGAGAGCTCTTTATCACTTCAACACCTTGGCTTAAAATTTTGTGAACAGTTGGTGTCATAGGATACCATTGATAAAATTTTAAGTAAATTTCCTCCGTATCCGTAGTAAATTTAGAAAAAATTTCTAAATTTATAAAATGACCACTCGATAGAACCTCCAATAGTCAATATATATACCTAAAGCTTCCAGTGAAGATAGGTATTTTTTTCCGACAAATTGGTATTTTTAAATGCTTTCCTATATTTTATGGCACGAGATGCAGTTTTTGTTAGATCCTTCAGAACATGGGACGCATTGATATCCCCAGAATCTCGTAGTTTCATAAAAGTGGCGTTACATCATATAGTTTCATATCAGTGCTAGTTAATGTTGTTAGTTTTTCTGTTTTGCGCCTCTTGCTTCTTTTACTTTAACTACCAAATGATTTTTCATGGCGTCCAGCAGATCTTGAGATTTTAATTGATATCGTCCCACTTAGCCATTCCTTGTTGCTGGTTTCAAAAACTTTTCTTTTGCTTGAAAAAGCATTCCATCTTAATTGGAAATCATGCCTCAAAATGGATAATTTATGTTTTAGCTCTTTCACCTGCTCTAGGCTATTAAAATATTTCCCAATGAGAAAATACTTCACAAATTCCTTCTTTTTTTTAAAAATCTAATGCTTTTGACTTTAAAACTATGTCAAATAATTCCCTTCTGGTTACTATTATTCTTCCTGAAGATCCTAAAATATAATTAAATGAAAATATAACAAAATTTCACTTTTTTTATTAATTAAGAGGTGAGGGCTAAGGTGAGATTGGAATTAGAATGGCCGCCGGATGAAGGTCCTGGAAGAGATAAAAGTCATCTTGCATGATCCAACAGGTCCTCTACTTGAACTTCGAGTAATTATTAACCAGAAATTTCGAATTTCAAAAAATGGGTTTTGGCCAGCTTTTAGGGCCAAATACCCCCGTGTGCGTCGGTTTATCACCGATATTCCTGCTGGGACAAAATACCTTGTGGATTCCATGGCAGATATTTCTGTAGTTCCTTCCTCTTCCCAAATTCGACCAACCGAACGGGTACTCTTTGCGGCTAATGGAACGCCTATAAACACTTATGGTAAGCGTCTAATATCTGAATATAGAGTACTAGACGTTCTTGTTGTTGGCCTTTCACAATCGCTAAAGTTCAGACTCCAATGATTGAAGCTCATTGAGTAAATCATTTTGGACTATTAACTGATCTAAAAAATAGGCGGCTTATTGACGATACAACACAACTATCTACTTCTATATTGACTGCGGTTAACTCACCCGACACTGAAATTCACTTATTAGATCCAAATAACAAATATACTGAACTTCTTTAAAAGTTCCCAACTATACTCCGCGAAGATCCAAATTTCTGTGCGACGGATTTAAAATATTATCATACCATTAAGACAACCGGTCCACCTGTTGCTGCTGGCCGAGATGTTTACCTCGCGCAACATTGGAACAGGCTAAATTAGAGTTTCAAAAAATGATCGACTTGGGAATATGAAGGACCTCCAAAAGTCTATGGTCGAGTCCCTTACCTATGGTGACTAAAAAAGGTGGTTCATGGAGGCCTTGCGGCGATTGTAGGGCACTTAATGCCATAACAGTTTCTGACCGGTACCCAATACCATATTTACACGATTTTAACTCCTGACTCGAAGGTAAGACATTCTTTTCTAAAATCTATTTAGTTCGCGCCTACCACAATATTCCGATTGCGCCGGGAGATGTACCTAAAACAGTGGTGACTACCCTTTTCGGATTCTTTGAGTTTATAAAGATGCCTTTTGGATTGAGAAAGTCCACTCAATCTTTCCAGAGATACATTGATACCATTTTACGAGATCTTGATTTTGTTTTATGTTATTTAGATGACATTCTCTTGTTTTCAAATAAGGAAGAACAACATATTTGTCATCTCACCGCACTGTTTAAGCGCTTGAACGGATACCGCATAAACATTAATATAGCGAAATGTGAATTCGGGATAACAAAAATTTCGTTTTCAGGTTACTCTCTATTTGTGGAGGGTATCGAGTAGACATGCGCGCCACTGAAAAATCTTCGGCGGCGGGCCGCCGATGATTTTTAACCGGCGGCGGCGGCGCATACCGGCGCGCCGATGCTCCCGAGATTTTTGTATCATGGGAGTAAGCAGGCGAAGGCAGCTGCCCCCTCTACAAATTTTGAGAAACAAAAACAACCAATAAATAAATTCGTATTCATTTAATATATTTATAAAGCATTACATAAACACTTATTATAACATTTAAATATCAGTAAGTTTTATTTTGACAATTAATTGAGCCTTACAAGGTCAGAATACCTCGACCCCTTCAAAAATTTTATCAGCCTGCCCCTCCTCTCCAGAGGAAATCCTGCGGACGCACCTGGGAGTACTCGTTTATTATTTTATTTGTTGAATTGGATTGTTAATGTTAAGGCCGTATATTAAAGGAGTTTCACTTGTAAAAAACATACTTTACAGTCTTGTTACATAGATAACTAGTTTTTGAAATGAAAACAGGTAAGCTGAATGGGGTTAAAGGTCATTGTTTACTTATAACAAGTTCTTATCTCTCTAATTCCACCTTTCAATTCAGGTCAATTTCTTTCCGACTGTTGTGAGTTATTGGTCGATTTAAAAATGTCTAATTTTGAGCACCGTGCAGTGATAAAATATTTTGTAAAAAATGGGATGGGGCCGAAGGAAATATTTGAAGACATATTTGCAACTTTGTGGGACTCTGCCCCATCGTATGCCACTATCAAAAGGTGGACCGCACTCTTCAAAGCTGGCCGAGGAAACCTCAAAGATGATGACCGATCTGGATGACGTAAGTCTCGGAAGGAGTTTTGCTGGTCGATTTTCTGCAGCATGACATGACAATAACAGGGCAATACTATGCATACCTTCTCGTGAAACTGCGAGAGGCCATCAAAGAGAAACGCCGAGGAAAGATCACCAAACGTGTGCTGCTACTGCAGGACAACACTCCCATCCACAAATCAAGAGTTACCACGGAGACGGCCAAG
This sequence comes from Aelia acuminata, assembly GCA_911387785.2. Classification (NCBI taxonomy): domain Eukaryota; kingdom Metazoa; phylum Arthropoda; class Insecta; order Hemiptera; family Pentatomidae; genus Aelia; species Aelia acuminata. The sequence goes on along the minus strand of OU426978.1, from coordinate 157,012,841 downwards.
CTGCTCCCGCACCCACCCTACTCGCCAGACCTGGCCCCCTCAGACTTCTACCTCTTCCCTAATATGAAAAAACATTTGTGTGGGAGAGTGTTTTGGTCAGACGAAGAGGTGATCTCAGCTCTCAAAGTCGTTTTGGAAGGTTTCGAAAAAAAAATTTTGGCCGGGTTACAGATGTTAGGGAAGCGGTGGAATAAGTGCGTTGCTGTTGTGGGGGACTATATTGAAAAATAAAAATATGTAAGTTGAAAATATATTTTTATATATATGTATATCAGGCTTAGAACTTTCTTTACCCCCCTCGTACTTCTAAAGATACATCGTGTTCCTTCAGTGATCAGTTGAATTGAAAGTTGAATAGGATCTCGAAAAGGAGTGATTTGAAAGTGGAAGTTAATGGAGCGTGTCGGATAACGGAGAGAATAGAGTTCCAGAGGGATGTTGCTTGCATTATGAAGGATTTGTTCATGTATAAGTTCGATGGGGTGGGGGATATATATCGGACGTACTGGATCTGGTTTGGCGGGATTGGATGGAGGATTTAAATTGTAGGCTCTGTAAGATATAGGAGGGTCGTTGAGTTCTGATGGTCTAGTATAAGAAGAAAGCCAGTAGATACCGACAGCGGTAAGACTGGCAGACCCACTTCATCTCGGCATAGTACTGGGTTATATGCGTATCTCTTGGGATCCTAAAGACAAAACGTATTGAATATTTCATTAGGCGTTTAAGTTTGGCTTCGAGTGCCTCAGACAGTCCGCTGTACACCATACAGCCGTAGTCAAAGTGGGGAGAGATGAGAGAGGACGGTTGAACTGTTTCCGGGCAGAGATAGTGCGACGGGAAATTTGTGAGATATGTGGTTTCCAAGAGGGGGGTTGATCGAAGGTAACGCCAAGGTTTTTGACAGAATTGTGGAATGAGATAGATGAGTTGTTTAGGACTAGATTTAGAGCGACAGGAGTTGATTTGAGGAGAAAGGGAGATCCAATCAAGGTGGCTTTCGTCTGCTTCGCGTTCAGAGTAAATTCGTTGAGGTTTGCCCAAGCACATATTCTGTCGATATCTTCCTATAATTTTAGGATATCGTCGGAGGAATCAGCGGGGCAAAGGAGAGATAAAGCTGGGCGTCATCGGCATACAGATGGTATTGACAGCGATGGGTGGAGGATTGAAGTTCATTGATACAGATAGAAAAAAGCGTGGGGGACAAAGAGGAACACCTTTAGATTGGAGATGTTAGAGACAAATTGAGTGCATCGGCTGAAAATGGAATTGATTGGTTTTGAGTGGGTTTACCTATGGACAGTTTGCTGAGAATTACCTATTTTGCTTTGGAGTCGGGGGTACTGGATAAGGATTGCTGGAAGTAGTTGGATTTGGCGCGGTATATTAAGGATTGAGTGCTATTTCGGAGGAGCTTGATGGTAATCTTCAGAAAGTCAGGTGCCCTAAAATCTTCTTCTAGCTGCGTCTCTTAGTTTCATAAACTTCCTTAGCGTAGGTGTTAGCCAGGGTGCTCGAGGATGCTTAACTGTCTTGAACTTGAGAAAAGCGTGACGGTCTAGGATGGTATAAAGTTAAGGGTTTCCACCATGGAGTCAATGGCGTTTGAGGTGTATATGGGGTCCCATTGGATCATCTCAAGATCAGGCGCTAGGATTGCAGGTGATAGGGAATCAAGGTTTCGAAAGGATTTAGTTGTGGGGGAATACAGCAGGATGGGAAGGTTATATAATTGTATGAGGTCGTGGGAAGACTGTAAAGGAACCGGATGCTGTGATAAGGCGAGGAGTTTTTTTAGGGAATCGAGATCATAAAAGACAAGCCAAGTGGTGGAATGCTGGGTGTTAAGAGTCGGGTCGTAAGGGGCTATAAATAAATTAAGGGAATAGAGGATATCTGAAAGATAGGCTTGGTCAGGAGAAGATATCTGGAGATTGTTGTTGAGGTCTCCGGAGAGAACAATGTTGGAATATGAAGGGATCGTGTTGTAATGGATGGCTTCGAATGTTTCATCAAAGGTAACTTTCGGAGGCAGGTTGATGAAACCAAAGAGTACGGATGTGGGGAGGTGGATATTTCAGCAAACAGGTATTCAATGTGCGGGGAAAAGGAAGTGGGGGAAAGAAGGGAAGTGGTTAAATGGTGGAGTATTATAGGATTCATCTGAAACATACTGGATCACTGAGATGGAATACAACAGCACTGATGAAATAGAAAGATTGTTTAAATAGAAAGCATAATAAGTGGTAACAGTCGTTAAAAAATTAATAATAAATAAAATCAAAGTTTTACTATATTTTGAGGGGGAAAATGAATGAAGATAAAGTAAATAATGGAATTCTTTATCAGTCCTTTAAACAATAACAAGGACTGGTAATAATTCGATTAGGGTAATTATACCGCAGAAAAATAGAAACAACTTGTTGCAACCAATTCTTGCTGGTACGATGCGGCGGTTGAGGAATGACTTGATATGTCCTAACAACGTTTCATATCCGCTGATAATTTTTTATCGTAGCTTTATGAAGGTCTGCAAATAGGCCTTAAAGAAAAACTCTGTTTCCAATAATATCAACGCCAAGCACAAAAACACCCTGCTCCGAGAGTGTTGTACATGCGGCGCGCCACCTTCATCGGCGGCGGCTCGGCGCAGTTAAAATCATCCGGCGGCGGTGGCGCGGCGCGGCGGCGCGCACGTCTAAGTATCGAGCCATTATCTGATCGAGTTAAAAAGATCGTTTCCTACAAACAACCTAAAACCTTTGCCGTTCTCAGACGTTTTCTTGGGTTAATAAATTTCTACAGATCATTGCCTGCCACCGGGGATCATTACCAGCCGTATTTGATCTATTAATATGCCCGAGATACAGCTATAAAAATTTCATAAAAATTGATCAACCAAAAGGGGCACTTTACTTAATAAATTTTGTCTCATTTTCACGTGTTTTTTTTTATTTACTCAAAAACGGCTTTAACGATTTTGACCAAAATGGGTATTTGATGTATGTATATGCCCACGATGTGACAGCAACAATTTCATCAAAATTGCTTAAACGGAGGTGGGGGGAGCACTTTATTTTATAACTTTTTTCCCAATTTTTACATTTTATTGATTATCTCAGAAAAAATTATAATGATTTTGATCAAATTCGTCATGTTTAATGAAAATGAGGTGAGCTTTATCATTATTAAAATGGTCTGAGGGGGCTTAAATGAGGAAGGGGCCTTTGCATCATTGGATCTACGGTAACAAATCAATGGTTTTGGGTTAAATTACGATTTAAAAATCTATAAAAATTAATAATGTGAACAAAATTATGTAGAATTACAATAAAAACTATATGTTTTAACAATTTAGTAAAGTAGGGATTACGAAACCCGGTGGGGGTCTTTAACCTGACCCAAAGTTATGGAATATTCTATCGGTCCAGGGAAGACAAACTTGACTGATCTCAGTTTCCGTAGCTTTCTCTTTGCCGGTGTTTTTCCATTTGTATTTTTCTCTTTTATTTGTCTTCATCATTCTCTCCGGAGGTGGTAATCGCGTTTAGATTTCATCAAGAGGGTAGAAGCGCGGATCGTTCTTTTAAATTTGAAATAACGAATTTCCTCTAATTTCTCAGTTCGATTATGAGTTTTTTTTTTTTTTTTTTTTTTTTTTTTTTTTTTTTTTTTTTTTCTTTTCTTCATTTCTACATCTAGTCACAATTGGAAATAGGCATTTGGATTCGGATGTTCTTTTAAAGGATATTCGCTTTTAAACAGTATATGTCCTCGCGCGGGTCTCATTACCGCGTATGGGGAGCGTCCCACGGGTGGCGGATGTGGGGATGGTCGGTGGAAATTCCTAGGAAGTTCCTCCCGGCTAAGTCCGTAGGACTCGCTGACCAACAATGAGAGCGGCCCCCCAGGCTTGCTGGAGGGTGTGACGTAGGTTTGAACGCCCTACTCACATTTTATTAGTTCACCCAAACACCACAAAAAAGTCATGGATCTCCCTAAAGTAAAACGCTCATTATCCGGAGGTAAACTAGTCCCCCGTTCGGGTCTCCGGGTGGGGACTGCTTTAGGGGATTCATGCCGCAAGTTGAAAAATATAGATCTAAGCATAGGGACGTGGAACGTAAGAAGTTTAAATACAGCGGGTGGGTTAAAATCGGTCGTGAATGAGGTAATAGGGTATAGATTAGATATAGTGGCGCTGCAAGAGGTCCGCTGGCCAGGGGAGGGTTCGTTGAGGGAAGGGAAGTACACTTTGTGGTACGGTGGGAGCGGAAACTATTGTTTAGGCACCGGATTTCTGATTAGAAATAGGTTACTCTCCGCGTTGAAGGACGTTCGATTTTACGGAGATAGGTTATCGGTAGCTATATTTCAGGGTCGGTGGTTTAAAATCGCGTTGATCAATATACACGCACCTACTGAAGATAGTGACGATGAAGTTAAATGTGAATTCTATGAAAAACTTGAATCGATTTATGACAAACTACCGCGAAGCTACATAAAAATTATTCTGGGAGACGCAAATGCAAAGGTAGGGAGGGAACAAGTATATTATCCTACGATCGGTAGAGAAAGTTTACATGAATATAATAATGATAACGGAATACGGCTAATAAATTTTGCCACCTCGAAAAACCTAATAATCAAAAGTACTACGTTTAAACATAAAGATATACATAAATATACTTGGACGTCTCCGGATTCGCAAACCCGTAATCAAATTGATCACGTCGTGGTTCAACGTAGGTGGCAAAATAGCGTAATTAATATTCGATCATATCGTGGGGCCGAATGCGGGTCGGATCATGAACTAGTAATCGCGAAAATTCGCCAGAGACTTATAATACAGAGGAAAAATGAGGCTGGTTTTAATTATGATAATTATAATTTGGAGAAGTTAAAAATTCCGACGGTTAGAAAACAATTCGAACTGGAAATCAAAAATAGGTTTGAGGCGTTGGAATCGTCTGACGAGGATAACGAAGACATTGATAAGTTGTGGGAAGGTATCAGGGATAGTATAAAAGAGGTCGGTAACTCGTGTCTTGGAAAAAGGGAAAATAAAAATAAACCTTGGTTCGATGATGAATGTATTAACATGTGCGACAAAAGAAAAGCTGCTAAACTAGAAGCGTTAAATATTCCTAACGAAATCAATCTTGCTAACTTTCGAGCATCAAGAAAAGAAACAACTAAACTACTAAAATTTAAAAAGCGAGAATATCTCAAAAATAAAATAATAGCGATCGAAAGTAACAAAATCGAGAATAACGTTAAAGCCATGTACGAAGGCATAAACAGAATTCGTAAACGATCGGGCCCGGTTACAACTGGAATTAGGGATGAAAATAACAATATCTTGGCCGATCCGGTGGACATCTTAAGACGGTTCAAGGATTATTTCGATAGTATTTTAAATACGGAAAATAATAATCTATCTTCCTCTTCGGAATACCAGAGTGCTGAACCGTTAGTAGTAGAACCGAGTAAAGAGGAGGTTGAAATAACCATTGGAAAATTAAAATCTCATAAAGCAGCGGGAACAGATAATGTCCCTAGCGAACTAATCAAGGCATGCGGGGAAGCTGGGATATCGAAAAAAAAAATATTTCTTTTGGTTAAAAAGATCTGGGAACAAGAAAAAATACCCGAAGAGTGGAAAGAGTCTATTCTCATTCCGATTCACAAAAAGGGATCAAAAACGGATTGCAATAACTATCGTGGAATCTCACTCCTTCCGGTTTGCTATAAAATATTTACGTTAATCCTAACTAGTCGAATCACTGAATACGCCGAGCAAATTATCGGAGAATATCTATGTGGTTTCAGGCAAAACCGATCAACCGTAGACCAAATATTCTCTCTTCGCCAAATATTAGAGAAAAAATTAGAATATAACGGTATCGTACATCAGCTTTTTATCGATTTCAAAAAGGCATATGACTCTATTAACCGCCAAAAGTTGTATAACATTCTGGTCGAGCAGGGAATACCAAAAAAATTAGTAAACTTAGTAAAAATGTGTATGACTGAAACTTTCAATAAAGTTAGAATCGGTAATTATTTTTCTGAGAAGTTCGAGGTCCGCTCTGGTTTGAAACAAGGAGATTCTCTCTCACCTGTTTTATTTAATTTAGCGCTGGAATATGCCATTAGGGAGGTGACACGTACCGGAAAGGGTTTGAATTTGGGAGGGAATATACCCGTGCTCGGATATGCCGATGATTTGGTATTGCTTGGGGAGGACGTGGAAACCATAGAAATGAACACAAAAACGTTGATGAAAGCCGGACAAGAACTTGGACTGGAAATGAATACGGATAAGACAAAATATATGGTTAGTCGTAGAAGTGGTGAGGATTTCGCTGATATCAGTGTAGGGGGGAATACGTTTGAACAGGTAGAGAAATTTAGATATTTAGGGGCGATGGTAACTAGAAAAAACGAAATCGATGAGGAAATTAAGGCTAGATTAAAAGCCGGTAATGCTTGCTACTTTTCAGTCGCGAAATTGCTTAGCTCCCGCCTTCTGTCCCAAAACTTAAAAATTAGGATTTACAAAACTATTATTCTTCCAACGGTCGTTTACGGATGCGAAACTTGGCCGCTGACATTGAGGGATGAGCAACGGCTTAGAGTTTTTGAAAATAAAGTACTGCGTAGAATATTTGGACCGAAGAGGGATGAAATAACGGGAGAATTTAGACGCTTACACAACGCCGAACTGAGTGAACTTTATCCAGTAAATATAATTGACGTGATTGCAGCAAGACGAATAAAATGGGCGTGTAAAATTGCAAAACTTGGCTGTGAACGTATTCCGAAAAGATTAATAAGCGCGGTGCCGAATGGGAAACGTCCGAGGGGCAGGCCGAGACGGAGGTGGGAGGATTGCGTTAGGGCGGATCTATCGAAGTTGAGTCTGGAAGACGTTCGATGGATGGAGGCGTGCAGGGAGCGAGTGGTGGTGTCGGCATCGAACCTTCGGGTTCGTTAAGCCTTTATTATTATTATTATTATTATTAAACAGTATATGTATTACTCTGAAACAGCCTCAATTTATTCATTAGAAAATTTATGAAAGTTGTAAATAACATCAATTATAAAGCAAATAAACGTAATAATAAATCAATGAATTAATTAATTTTATGATCGTGTTTACTGGAGGCAAGATAAATTTGAAGTCACTAATGGTCAAACAAAAATATTAACCCAGATATTAGAAAATATTCAACAGTTCGCTTTTATGTGATATAAAAGATGAGTAAACAGTATGAGGAAACAGTTCATATCTAGGTACATAAACCATGTTTAGTTTCACTTATATCAAAATTAAAAAATTTGCGATCATGAAATTTTTAGACTTTTTAAACGATTTTTAAAGCATTTCAATACTTGGAGTATAATAGTAAATCCGGTCGGTCCATTATACTCCAGGTACACCTGACACGGCTTACAGTCCGGATTGCAGAAAAGTGTCGTCCGTGTGCACCGGGCCTAAGTTCTCCAATTCGTTAGCCTGGCATTTTTTCTTCTTTAAACCCCACACCTGACAGCAATTGAGTGGATCCGCCGAAAAACGTTCTAGATGGAAACGTAAGCGAGTCTCAGCATCTGGGTGTCCAACACCAGAAACAACTACTTATAGCCCAATATTCCGCCTTTCACTCATAGACATCCCGGCTACCTCCATTTTATAAAACGAACCCGAATTTTAGTTTCTACAAGCAGACGCCGTATTTGCAACGTCACCGGTTACATTGTCCCGAATAAAATTCCAGGCAATCTTAGACTTTTAGAAGATATCCAGCTTGGAAGCAAGCGACAATCTCAGCTCTACCTTCTGATGACCCAGCTCGCTGGATCGACAATTAGCGCGGATGTCGTCCGAACATTGTGGCTTCGAAATCTACCCCAACGCGTTCAGGAAATTTTGGCTGCAACGAAGCAGGAAGACGTGGATGCACTTGCAGGCGTGGCCGATAAGATCATGTAGGTCGATCGTCCTGAGGCCTACGCTATTTCATCAGGAATAGCGTATAAAATCATTCGTAAGTCTACGCTAGCGTAGACGCTGTTGGGTCTCCTGAAATAAAAACCATGTCTGGCAAATTAGTGAGGGTGCGTGCGCGTGCAATTGCGTTTGTGTGTGAACAAAGTAGCACTGAAACGATATGTTGTACGAAAATGAAATTAGGTAGTTAAGCCTTTACCGACTATGTTAGAGTCGACTTCTCGTCAAAAAATAAAGTAACCGTAAGTGGTACGTTCTACTGAAGTATAGCCTGAATCATAATAAAGTAGAACTTACCTTTAACTTTAGCAAAACTTCTTTAACTAACCTTTAAATTCTTCAACACCCAACGAATGATTTTATACTACTCCGTTCCCTTCCCTTCCGTTCACTCTCCCTCGCCACCCCTGACTAACTGACTGACCCCGCGACCAACACCATCATCAAAGTTCCGATTATTAACATTTTAGACTATTTTCATACTTTTTTCCCTACCATAGTAATTCTCTGGGAGAGTCATATATTTTATAAAGTTCATGAGTTCTATATCATACTACCTGTTTATCTTTGGCACTGTATACAAGTCTTAGCCCAGTTGTCTGCGTTCATTTCAGGCCAAAAGTAAAGTTCAGGGATGAGCTTCCTTGTTGCCTTTATCCCTGGAATAGTGCAAGTGGCTGCAACGAAGCAGGAAGACGTGGCTGCACTTGCAGGCGTGGCCGATAAGATCATGTAGGTCGATCGTCCTGAGGCCTACGCTATTTCATCACAGGTTCCTTCGGTTCCAAGGTGAGTTCCAGTGACGATAAAATATTGGAAGAGCTGCGGAAACATAGGGTAGAGGTAGCAGATCTTAGGAAGAGTGCAAGTCTACGACTAGGGATCAGCCCAGTAATACGAAGCAGCGAGAACGCTCTAAGTCTCCTAACAATCGACCCTGCTTCTGAGAACGCTCTAAGTCTCCTAACAATGGACCCTGATTCTGGTGGATACCGTTGCCTCTATTTCCATTGTTCCTCACAACCCTCGTGCTCATCGCACAGCAACAGACTACAGCCTCATCGCCGCAAACAACACCACCATATCAACATATGGTGTCAACCTACCTCGAGATTGGTCTTCGTCGCGTCTTTCGATGGACTTTTTTGATCGCGGTTATTGGCAGACCTATACTCGGAGCGGATTTTCTCATTCATAATAGTTTCACTGTCGACGTCGGCAGCAGGTGGTCATCGATCAACATACGGGATCGAAGCTAATAGTGAAAATCTCCTCCATCGCTTCACCTTCCATTTCGTCGACCACACCCGACGGTTGTGGTAACACACACATTCTACGGGACTTTCCGAACATCACACTCACCTATCCGTGGACCTCCAAGGCAATTAGTGGAACACCAAATAAAGACTATGGGACACCCGGTGAAGAGCAAAGCACGAATCGAGGATGTGGACCTTCCTAATGACCTGGAGGCTCTTGCTGAAGCACAGAAGAAGGATCTAACCATCCAGGATCTTAAGAGGTATACTTCGATAGAACTGAAGCTGATGCCCGTGCCCGGAACCGAGTCGAATCTACTTTGTAAGACCTTGGAACCGAAGGAACCTGTGATGAAATAGCGTAGGCCTCAGGACGATCGACCTACATGATCTTATCGGCCACATGATCCTTTTGCCTGCAAGTGCATCCACGTCTTCCTGCTTCGTTGCAGCCAAAATTTCCTGGACGCGTTGGGGTGATTTCGAAGCCACAATGTTCGGACGACATCCGCGCTAATTGTCGATCCAGCGAGCTGGGTCATCAGAAGGTAGAGCTGAGATTGTCGCTTGCTTCCAAGCTGGATATCTTCTAAAAGTCTACGATTGCCTGGAATTTTATTCGGGACAATGTAACCGGTGACGTTGCAAATACGGCGTCTGCTTGTAGAAACTAAAATTCGGGTTCGTTTTATAAAATGGAGGTAGCCGGGATGTCTATGAGTGACACGGACGACACTTTGCTGCGATCCGGACTGTAAGCCGGGTCAGGTGTACCTAGAGTACAATGGACCGACCGGATTTACTATTAGGCCCGGTGCACACGGACGACACTTTGCTGCGATCCGGACTATAAGCCGGGTCAGGTGTACCTAGAGTACAATGGACCGACCGGAATTACTATTAGGCCCGGTGCACACGGACGACACTTGGCTGCGATCCGGACTATAAGCCGGGTCAGGGGTACCTGGAGTACAATGGACCGTCCGGATTTACCATTATACTCCAGGTACCCCTGACCCGGCTTACAGTCCGGATCGCAGAAAAGTGTCGTCCTTGTGCACCGGGCCTTAAGGGACCTTAAAGTGGCGGGGCTGAAGAGAGAATAAGAAGAGCTTGACTTAGACACTACAGGTACAAAAGCGATCTTATTAGCCCGGTTACCTGAGTCAAGGCGTAGGTCCTAAAACAGCAGAGTTTGACTCTTTTAAGGCCGCTTTAAATAATTTGTAGGCTGAAATAGATAATAATAAATTGATCAATTTGTCTGGTGACGTAAATGGGTTAAATAATAAGTTAGCAAGTCAATTGGCGGAAATAAATGAAAGATTTACCAGCCTGAATTCCAATTTGTCGGCAGAACTCAATAATAAGCTGACCAGCCTGACTAGCGATATAAATAACAAATTAGCCAGCCAGTCGGTTGAGCTAAATGATAAGATATCCAGTTTAAATTCAAGTTTGTCTGCTGAGATAAATGCTAAGCTAAATTTAACCTTATAACAGATTTAACCTTATAATTTAATTTAACCTCATAACAGAATGTTTACACTCGATAAATGGGATCACCTGTAGTGTAGTGGTTAACATGGCAACCTACAATAGTAAAGGTCGCGGGTTCGCGTCCCGCGGTGGCCCTAGGATTTTTTAATGGGAGTAAAAAATCCTTGGATAGGACGGAAAAAGGAGATCCCGAGCCTGTACGATGTCAGGTACTCGTAAAAGATTCCTATCCTAATTATACCTGGATAGGTAAAATTTAGGACTCCCAGTGTAGCATCTCCCGATTAGCCTTAGTAGCATAAAGGGATGTAAAACAAACAAACACTCAATAAATCCAAGCTTGAAAGAGATACATGAACAAAAAATAACCAATGTGCGATAAACAACATCCAATCAGAGCACTTAGAATCGTGGAGTATCCTGAGCTTTTCTAGGGTTGTCAGTTAAAAAGTGGCGGGTTTGAACGTGAGAGTGATAATTCTTATTTGGTTTCATTTTAAACATACTATTGGTTCCTATAAAAAAAAACAAGTGCAAGTGCATTATATTGTAGTTTGAACTTGTGCACTAATAAAACATCTTTATTGTAATATTTGGACGAAACCAGAGATATTTTTAATAACGATCTTTATACAAAAACAAAAATGTTCTTAACGACGAAGCTTTGTTTGTTTTAACGTCACTTAACGCCACTAAGGCTAATCGGACGATGCTACACTGGGAGTCCTAAATTTCGCCTATCCAGGTATAATTAGGATAGGGATCTTTAATGATTACCTGACATCGAACAGGCGCAGGACCTCCATTTTACGTCCTATCCGAGGGACGGCATAGACAAGGATTTTTTATTCCCATAAAAAAATCCTAGGGCCACCTCACGTCGAAGCTTTAACAAAACCAAAAAAGCATTTTAATCGATGTTTTGACAAAATTTAAATACATATTTTTTAAAAATATGCGTTTTAAAAAAACAAAGATGTTTTAACAAAACAAAAATGTTCTTAACATCGATGTTTAGACAATAACAAAAATGTTCTTAATATCTGTGATGGAGATGATTGGGGGTGAGGTCAAATAAAACAACGCTATATGTGTAATAGTATGCGAATTATTAGACCGCACCCCAAACCTTTTCTATCGCATATACTTCCACATTCATCACATACATTACGTTCTTACATCGATGTTTTATACATTATTTATGAAAAACAACATGGTTTATATTTAAAAGTCGGTTTAAATACGTTTGGGCACTAAAATGTTAATGTTTAAAGAATTTATATATGTAAAAAACAATGATGTCGAAGAACATGTTTAGTCGTCCATGTTACATCGACATCGATGTTTTTCCTTCGATGACGCATCTCTAGAAAGTAGTCTTATGAGCGCAATTTGGGTTCTGTAAGCGAGCATTCGTGAATGCTAAAGCCGTCGCGATATTGCACACTTGGTTGTGCCCGCTCTAAAATTGAAGCTTGAACTACTTAGCATTCCCGTTCTTCCGCTTAAACATACCTAAGAGCGATTCGGTTTTAATGATCCAGATGTCTACTAAGGGGGGTAATTATTTTTATATGATGATTTTTCAAATGAGCTTTGGAAATACATTGGAATATAGTAAAGCTCTTAAAAAAATTATTATTAAAAACCATCAACCAAGCATAAAAGTGAAGTTAATATGTAATACTTTTGATGTCAAATCTATCTCACCTGTATAAAATCCTCCAAATGTTGTTCTCACGTTACTCGTGTTGTTAACGGCGCTTCTTGAGAAAGATGCACACACTGGCATCGAACCCAAAAAGCTTCCCAAAACGTTTGAAGCTCCCATAGCGATTATTTCCTGTGATGACCTTAATCTTTTCCCTCTAGCTTTAAAGTCAGTTCATTAAAAAATTTTTACCAGAGCATTTATATAATTGTATTGTTGTGCAATATTAAACTAGATAACTTACTGAATATCTTAGCTACGACAATGTGGCTAGATATTGCAACGACTGTCAATGATATGAGGCCAACGCCTAAATCTTCCACCAAATCAAAGAAGCTGATGTGATCACCTTCGACATTCACATATGAAAATCCTGGGAACTCGAAATCTGGCAATCCAGCTCTTATATCACCTGCAAATATTTAATGTTAAGAAAACATAAATGTTTATAATGAAGGAAATGATATTGATACATTTCTTTCTACCTGTTAATGTAAAAGGCCTTTTTCCTTTTTGGAAAAACAAGTAGGCACAAACTGTACTGCTTAAAACCACTATTGCATTTTTAGCAGTTGACACATAAAAAAATAACTTGTTTTTTTTAAAGTAATGTTCTTTTAAAATCTGGAAAAAAATGCATGTTATTTAATTCAAAATAAAATCATCAATTAAAATTAAGTAAGTTACACAAAAGTTAGGGTGTTTATGTTACATAGATGTAAGAAAGGCTAAGAATAATAGAATCAGGAAGAAAGAGCTGAGAAACTGTAAATACGATGTATGTTTTTTTTTTTTTAATTCCTACAATCTATTGTATTAAAGTTTAATGCAATGCCGTGTTTAATGTTTTCACCGAGTTCAGACATTACAATCCATATCTCTGATTATTATTAATTTTATTCTATTCTATTTTTTCTTATTTCAACTTCCGAATGGACCTTTCAGGTAATACAGGTATTTGCAGCACTAGTATGAAAACATGCTGCAAATAGATCAATTGACGTCACAGTCTGTGTCCAACTTCTTACTAATCAGCAACAGTCCTCTTCTTAGCCTTCTCTGTCCAGCGGCATCACTGGATTTGCTTGTCTTCAGCGCAAGGAGAAGTGGGTCAGGCCCACCGCTTCTTTCCACCCGCACACAAACTTTTTGAAGTGTGGGTACTTTTCATACGTCATCAGCTGAGGGAGGTCGCTCTCCGACAAAGAGTACAGCCCAGTCTCCATAGGCAGTGTCTCAAGGCAACAAAGATGTGCTCAGCTGTTTCTGGGACCCCACAACTGGGACATAGGGAAAAGATGCATGAACCGCTTCGCTCGAAAACCACCAGGTCCCGTTAGAATCTGAGAAATCCAATAGTCCGGAGGGACCCATGCCTTCTCTAGGCTGGCGCAAAGTTTGGCCTCATCTTTTGAGGGGCTGCTATTCGAGGCTACTATTACAGCCAGATCATATCGTTAGCCGTGGCAGGGTTCGAGTACGCTCAGCAACTCGCCAAAGACTAATTCCACAGGGCGAGACCAAGGTAGCCTGGCTACTTCTCGGTCATGAATAGTTTGGCCTAAACAAGCCATCATTAAGTTCTCCAACACCTTATTCATGACGGGGAGTAGACAAATGGGCCCGTAGGACTTGTATAATTGCTTCCTTGTCTTCTGTCAGAGGGTACAAATGAATGAACTAAAAGAACGAGAAATATTTGAGAAAAACAGATTTACTCTGATATAAATAAATAACGATTATACAAAAAGGAAAGCAATCCAGAGAATGACTATCACAACATGGACGACTCACAACTGCTGAACATACCGCCATCAGAATGACAAGGCCAACATAATAACTAACTATTCCAACTTTTATATCCCGCAAATGTGGAATGTAAAATTAATCATCTTCTTTGTAAATAAGCCTTTTTCTTGATGTTTTGTAAGTATTGCCAATTAAGCATTCATTATACAAAGCCAACAATCTTTCTTCAACATAGGGCATATTGTTCCTTAAAAAGTTTTAGAGTTTTGACCAGAAGCAGTACCAGTCTTATTAATCCAAGGTGGCTCGAAAATCCGATGTTTCTCACGGTGGACACAGTTCTGTACCGGGAGTTCATTCCGCAGAGCACCTTCGTGAATTCTCTTCTTCATTATATTGGACCCATCGTCCCTGGGGTGAGTTTGTGTATAAAATATATTTAAAAAAAAACATATTTTTGTCACAAAAATAGATTTGCCGGACTCAAATTAAGATATTTTGATTTTTAAAGGTGACAGTAATTAAGAGGTTTGGATTGAAAATTTAAAGTGAAAATAAGGCGAGAGATGAATTCGAAATTAACCCACCTTTATTCCGATGAGGAATAATAAACAGGTAACACCTAACACACTGTCGTAGAGATTAGCCTCCCCAAAGTGTGCGATGACCTTAGCAACCGTATCCACAAAGTTGTCGGCATCGAACTTTAAGCCCAGAAGTCCTTTTAGTTGAGATATGGCCACTATAAGTGCAGCAGCAGAGGTGTATCCGGATATCACGGGCATCGAGATGAAATCGATTATAAAACCTGAAGGCAGAATCAAATATAAAAATAAAAAGTGATAGTAGAGTATCAATCAAAACTCTGGTAACAAATATAGAAGCACATCTGGATTCTGTGAAGGCACTCTAGCAATAATACAAGAAAAAGTAGAAAATGATAAAAACAATTAATAATAAAAACAAAATTAACCCCGTCACTCCCACTAGTCCGAATAAAGCAGTAGTATTTAACTATATAAGCATTTAACTAAGCAGACAAGTTTTGTAATGGTTGGTAGTGAGCAACGCGCATTGTTTTTTTTTTGGTGTTTTAAATAACCTATTATAATTTAATTTCTTAATTTTTACTTTCACTTACCTATATATGAAATATATAGTAAGTGGAAGTATTGTGATCGTGAAAAATTTCGACTTCCGGTTTTCAACGGAAATACACGTTTTGGGGTCCCTTGAGTCCAATTAACCAAGTCACGCGAAATGGTCTGTGTGTGTGTGTGTGTTTGTGTGTGTGTGTATGTGTTGTGTGTGTGTGTGTGTGTGTGTGTGTGTGTGTGTGTGAGAACAGACTAGCTCAAAAACTATAAACCGTGCGAATCTGAAATTGGGTATTTAGTGTATGTATATGCCCCCGATGTGACAGCGAAAATTTCATCAAAATTGCTCAAAGGGAGGGG
Organism: Aelia acuminata; assembly: GCA_911387785.2. NCBI lineage: Eukaryota > Metazoa > Arthropoda > Insecta > Hemiptera > Pentatomidae > Aelia > Aelia acuminata. The sequence continues at coordinate 156,997,145 of OU426978.1, read as the reverse complement.
GTACTTTATTTAATAACTTTTTAAGTTTTTTTCGATTTTCTCAAAAACGGCTCTAACGATTTTGATTAAACTGAGAATTTGATCTATTTATATTCCCGAGATATGACTGTAAAAATTTCATTAAAATTGATCAACCGGAGGTGGGACTTTACTTAATCAATTTTGTATCATTTTCACGTGTTTCTTTTTATTTACTCAAAAACGGTTTTAACGATTTTGATCAAACTGGGTATTTGATGTATGTATATGCCAAAGATGCGATAGCCAACATTATATCAAAATTGATGAACCGGAGGGGGGACTTTATTTCATAATTGTTTTCCAATTTTTACCTTTTTTTCGATGATCTCAAAAACGGCTTTAACGATTTTTCTCAAATTCGTTATGTTTAATCATTATTAAAATGTTCTGTGGGGGCTTTTTTTGGAGAGGGGGGGCCTTTTTTGTTTGTTTGTTTCCTATACAGTACCTTTGTTTTTGTTTATATGGAGAAATTAACTGTCTCTCGTTACGCCTAAAAATAAGAAATGGCTAAATATGAGATACGATAAAACATAATGAGGAGAAAAAAAGAAAAATATTCAGTCAACTCATAACACTCGTTGAGCCCATGCATGCGGAGTACGCCTTTAATGACAGACCATTGTTCATAATTAAAGCCGTTCTGTTCATTTGAGAAGTGGCAATTAACAAAACGCATTACTTTCTAATCTAAGTAAGTTGTTAAGTGAAATTTGTGTGTTTTTGATATATTTTTTGATATATTTCTGTGCTTGCAGCGTTAAGATTCTTAATTCCAATCTAAGAAATATTTTTACACATGACATACACCGAGAACTTTGAACCTAACAGCATAGTATAGTCACCAATTGACGCTACTTCTGGGTTGTTTGATAAACTTTTTTTTTCAATTTTGTCCAAGCTCGAATCACTGTGCGGGGGGGGAGGGGTCGAGGCTAAGGCCGAGCGCACATCGTGACGCAGGCGACGCAGAGCAGAGCAGAGCAGTTTTTGTAAAACGTGAATTTGATAGGAACTGCGCACATTGTGACGCAGAGCAGGGCAGCGCAGTTTCCTACTTACCTCTAGCAGTTTCCTACTCACGTTTTGAAAAAACTGCTCTGCGTCCTCTGTTTCTCAATGTGCGCCTTACCTAAAAGAGTAGCTCCTCCAGTTGTTAGATTTGGTGCGCTGCGCGGTGAAAGTCCCATTGGAAAAAATCTGGTGCGTTGCATGCAAAACACAACTTTCACTCACCAACTTACTTAGATTAGAAATTGAAGAGTTTTGATAAATATGTAAACGCCATTCCTCAAATTCACATTCATTTCCTTATTTTTATTTGTATTTTCTCTCCCCTATTGTATTTGCTAACGAGCCTTAATTTTTTTTATTGTTAAGTAAAATTGTTTACTTGTGATAATTCGGCAATGCAAGCATAAAAGTCCATCGCGTCTGATTTTATAATTCTCTAGGTAGTTATTGAAAACTTCATTTAGCTACCATAGAAACATATAATTTCCATTGAATATATAGGTTGAGAAAAAGGGCAGAAGAAAAACCCCAGCAATTTAAATTTCGCCCTAGAAACAATTCCACATATTCGGCACTCGTCAGCAGTTGACAAACCTCTCGTCGCATTTAAAGCAAATGTGGTGAAGACTAAAACTACTGGTAGGGGAGATTGAGGAATAATTACTTTTATAATAGTAGTTTTAGTCTTTAACGCATTTGGAGTAAAGGCTATAAAATCATTTAACCGATTGGGAATTACTGGGTAGAGGAGGTTGAGGAATCATTACTTTTATAAATCATCAACCGACATCATCTTACCACAAAAAAATCAGTTTTCTATTATAGACGTTTCCTATTATGTAACACTTACTTTCCTCCTAAAGTTCTAATAATGTACATTGTATAGATGTGTTCAATTATAGCTAATCTAATATCTTTATCGATTATCCGAATAGCATAATTATCCTTTCTGGGGATTATATTAGTCACGGGGGAGGCGTAAACAATCTAGACCCTAACATAATTGATTCTTTTTAGGCCTTGTAACATGAGGCTCTCAAGCACCTTACCCATTACTTTGAGGAGGCATATTGGGCGGATACTTCTTCTAAGATTTCGCGGATACTTCTTTGTACCTGGTTTCAGAACCGCAACCATTTCGGTTCCTTTCCAGATACTTGGAAGTACTCATCTTATCAGTTCTTCTACTGCTTGTTCCACCGTCCTGGCCCCGCCGCCATTATGTAAGCCCTTCTCTCTCTCTCTCTCTCTCTCTCTCTCTCTCTCTCTCTCTCTCTCTCTCTCTCTCTCTCTCTCTCTCTCTCTCTCTCTCTCTCTCTCTCTCTCTCTCTCTCTCTCTCTCTCTCTCTCTCTCTCTCTTTCTCTCTCTCTCTCTCTCTCTGTTTCCTTCTTTCCTCCCGCTGTACCTTAGGGCAACCCTATACCAGCGGTTCTTTCCAATTTCCTATAACCAAGAGAGTTCCGTAGTTAAGGGCTCGGTTACCAGGTTGGTATCCGAGCAGAAAGGCCTGCTCCCACGTTGGTCCAAATACATGAACCAAATTGAGGCTTAATTCAGTTTCTCGGTATAAGTGGGCATAAGTCTCCGATAAAACTAAGCTAAAGGACCTTTAAGCTGTTCCCACCAAACAGGGCTCCAGTAGTTTCTTATCTATTTGTAGTAGGCGTAAATATATGATAAAATATAATTTGCTTTTAGCTTATATATAAGATAAAACTTACTTTTAGCCTAAATAGATGATAAAATATAATTTGCTTTTAGCTTAGATATAAGATAAAACATACTTTTAGCCTAAATAGATGATAAAATAGAATTTACTTTCAGCTTACTACTAAAATATAAAATAAATATTGTAACTGCTGTGCTATGTCTTTTAAAAAAAAAGTAATATTTATCTTATCAAATGCGTACAAGTTAATGAATTAACCTGTTCTGTTGCTGCCGAATTGCTGGCTCGCAAGTATACCAGAAACAAAAAAGTTTTATTATTTAATTTGTTGTACCAATTAAAGGATTTGTTATATTTTTTATATTATTGTTTTTATTTCAAGTTAAGATCATTTAAACCCACAGCTTAACAGTGGTGACCCCTGATAGTGAACAATCTCACGTTAGTTTTCCTCCCTAAGCACCCTGTCCTAACCAACTTCAAATCAAGATCCCACGCATCCAGGCCCGCCGGAGATAGACGCATCCATAGTGTCTCCTGCAAGGATTCAGTATCAGTATCAGTTCAGCCGTCATAGTGAACGGACGTGTCTGTAGTTCCTCAGTTTGATTTAATTTATCAGATTAATCCGATCGTAAAACTTCTGTGTGTTTTGTGAATCCTTAAATATCATTAAACATGAATAAATGCGGAGTTTGCAACAAAGGATTTGCTCACAATACTTATAAAATTCAATGCGCCAAGTGCGAAACTATGAATCATATCCGATGTGTGAACATGAATAACGATGATTTAGCATATTATCAACAAAAAGGAAAAGACTGGTTTTGTGTTACTTGCACTACCGAAAAAAGAAAACCTCTTCGGATGGAAGAAAATTTACAATCATCCATAGATACTGGTAACATGCAGTAATAGACGAATTAAAAAAATTAAGCTCTGAATTCAATAAAAATAATGAAGATTTTAAAAAACATTTGAACATTTTTTCTGATATTTGTGAAGAAAATAGGAACAATATACAAGCTCTTACTAAGGATATAAAATCAATTACCGATAAAATTTCTGAATTAACTACTGAAATTGAAAATGTTAAGATCGAAAACATTAATTTGAGAAACATACTAAATGAATTGGAACAATCAAGATTAGAGAATGTTGTCGAAATACGCGGAATTCCTAGAAGACCGAACGAGAACATTTTTGATTTAATTAAATTGATCGAAAATTATGTCAACCATAAATTAATAGAAGAGAACATCAACTATTGTTATAGAGTAAGGTTAAAAACAACACCAGACCTGGCCTTAATTGTTGTTAGATTCGTCCGAAGAAATGATAAGGACAATTTCTTGAGCGCCTTAAAAATAAACAAAAAATTACTACGAGAAACATCTTAAAATAGGCGGGGTACCTTTATTACTAGTATGACGAAAACTATAGAAAAACATATAAGGCAATGTCCAAGATTCATGTCCTATTATGAAATGAAATGAAAAATTTTACTTTATTCTGGGACATTTAGTCCCCTAAGAATAACATTATTGACAATTTTTAGGGAGCGTTTGCCTGGCTGTACTATATACAATTATGTAAATTATAACTAAAAATACACACTTTAACAACATATGAAAATAAATCTTAACTTCATTAGACACCACATTTGTGAAAAAATAAAAAATAAAAAATAAAAATAGCAAAAAAGAAGAGTATCATTATTAGAATAAATAAATGATAAAACTTCAGTTTATATATTTGTACAAAACCTTCAAAACTAAATCAAGAAGAATAATAATTTTACATCTGCACGGAAGATTGATGTTCCAGGAGGTGGAGAAACAGGAGGTATTTGAACGAGGGTAGGGAGGAAGCTTGATGAATGGACCCGGGTAAGGAATTCCAAAACTGGGTGGCACGAATAACGAAGGATTTTTCGAAATAGGCGGTTCTATGAGTGGGGATATACAAGTCTGTAGGTTGAGATCTAGTATTTAGCTGATGGATGGATGAACGTGGGGTAAGTAGGTCAAGAACGTATGTGGGTTTCTTTGCTCTTAGGATTTGGAAGAGGAAGGAGCCGAGCAGGTACTGTCTTCGAAAATTAGGAAAAAGGAAACTTTGCTGGGAATAATATTCGGAGATGTGAGAGTGTCTCGGGAGACCAAGGATAAATCTCATAAAACGGTTCATCAATATTTTCTTTCGGTTTATCAATATCTCAAGCTCACCAGACAGACCACCATACACCAGGCATCCGTAATCGAAGTGTGGAAGGATGAGGGATTCTTTAAACTGGATTAGAGTGTTATTGATAAACAGTAATGGATAGTAGGGAAGGGAATTGACGTAGGGTTTTGTGCCGATGAGCATTGCCTTGGTTTTCGCTGGGTTCAGGGATAGTTTGTTTTCTATTGCCCAGAGGTTAATTCTATCAATGTCCTCCTGAGGTTTGCGTGACGCCTCTAGCAAGTCCGAAGGATGGAAGGATATATAGATTTGTAGATCATCTGCATATAGGTGATATTGGGAGTAATGGATAACGTTTGTGAGATCATTTATATAGATTGAGAATAGGGTAGGAGAAAGGGATGAACCCTGAGGTACGCCTCTGGAGAGAAACAGGGATGATGACGGTGGTTTGTTAGGGATAGTAACTGATTGAGAGCGGAAGGAAAGAAAGGATTGAAACCAGCCCAGAGAACTATTGGATATATTTAAGTTATATAATTTGGTGAGAAGAACTGTGTGATCAACAGAATCAAAAGCTTTTGAAAAATCAAAAAGAACAAGTATAGTTATTTTCTGTTGATCTATTGAGGAGTAAAGTTCTTGACTTATTTTAGGACTTTGACTCTTGACTTATTTTAGTCTTGACTTATTATAGGAGGATTAAATTATTTAAAGATTTCTTACACACGGGGGTGCTATTTTATGTTATCGGGGGCGGTATATTTGAAAAAAATATTCATTTTGTATTTAGTGAGGGGGCGCACTAAATGAAACTTATATTTTCGAATTTCATTCACATATCCCTTTTAAATGCCGTGGGAATAATCTATATCCTGTTGCCAGGACTATAAGTTAAAAGCCAGGACTTTGTGACATCAATCCAACTCTCCCCCATTCCAGCAGAGAACGTAGGAGAGGCGGAGATATCGTTTATTACCACCAGCTTATTCCTTGTGATAAACTCACCGAGTAAAGCACCTCTTTTATCTGTTCGATTGGATCCCCAGATCGTGTTCCAGGAGTTGGTATCTGAGCAAACGGTCACGTTCCTTGTACGGCATATGATCGTTTCTATGGCAGATATGTCTTCCTCGATATCATTCCCGTGAGGTAAGTATGCCGAGAGTAGCGTACGCTACTGCGTCCCACTTAACATGACTTTCAACTCTGTCTGCCATAGAATATTGCCTCAGATCCATCACGTCGAGGTTCGGAGGTTATAAATAACCTTCAAAGTGAGGCCAAACCCCGTGACCATGTTCCCACGGCAAGTGGGTTCCTGGACCGCCATAATGTCGTAGCGAGGAGAAAGAGCGTGAAGCTCTTCTGCTACAACTCGCCTTCGGCCCATGTTAAGCTGGAGGATAGTTAGTTTATTCATAGAAAGTCCTTTTCGCCATTCCTTTGCACCACGTCAAGTGCACAGGGCACTCCCGGCTCCCAGACTTGTGTTTTGCTTCGCTGGGACGAGCATTTGCCCGGACGCAATTTATACAAGTAGGGTCAGCCATTGCTTTTTTATCTGGACAGTCCCTCATGATATGCCCATTTGTTGCACACCAAATACAAACTACGTTATCCGCCGTGCATGCAGCCTCGGTATGCTCGTAGCCCTGGCACTTAGTGCAACGAGGGGTATCAAGGTAGTCCTTGAATGATAAAGAGCACCATCCTCCAATCAATGTACCCATTTCCAACAATTTGAACCGGACTATAGGGTGTACCTCTAGCACCCATGTCTTAGTGAGACCATCCCTAAATACAGTGAAAAAGAGTGGGCGAAGATCGTCATGGACCAGTGGAGTGGGGACCGACTTATCAGGTATTCTTTCCCACAAATACCTCGATGATTCCGCTGATCCCCATGCATGAGGTACACCCTTAACCTCCAGTTCAGGCTTTTTCTTTAAGGCCAGTCTGGCATGTAAGCCGTTATCGCAGAGCCCCTTCCACTCAATGACTTTGTGGCGTGGGAACTGCCTTCTATGAAGACCAATATCTAGCCTCCTTTTGTTGCTCGCACAATGGATGCATTGACTCCGATTTCACTTCGGGATGGCAAACCATTCATTATGTCAACTGGGCTCTTACCAGATCCACCTATTGTGAGATACGTTGGTTTGGACGCCTGAGTTGGCTTTGTAGGCAGGGACTTTACTATGTCTGCCAAAGTCTTAACCTTCGCCTTCGAAGAGGAACCATCACGTGGAGACGGCTCAGATAAGGCTCCATCAATTTTGATCTTTTCTTCTGTATGGCCGTTTGGTCGCGACTTTGCTTTCTCCTTCGGCTTCGTTTACTCGCCAAACTTGAAAATTTTCATTAGCCTGTGGTGGTTGTTTTCTATAGGATGCTCCAGCAATGGGCCATTTTTTACTCTCTTTTGTTTTTACTAGTTTTACTCCTACGTGGTAGGTTTTACTCTCGCGGTAGCACTTCAGTTACCAGGGGCAACGTATTATCCATAGTTTTATCTTTTATAAAACTATATATTATAAATTTAACTATATTTATTTGTAGGACGCTGGAAGACATCAGGGTTTCCTTTACTACCTTCTGAACCAGGTCCTAGACTGGAAGCTCCTTGAATTTCTGCCCACTTTCTTTATTTTTAGTTATTACGTTATCAATGATATCGATCAATCGATTTATCTTTGTATTTATGTGATTCCTTGCCTTATTACTAATTTTTTTAACAAGATTTTGCAAGAAAACTTTTAAGTTGCCTTGAATTGATTTAGCTTCCTGCAAAAGACAAGCAGTTCCTTCGGGTTCCTCTGCCAAATCAGAAGCTCTGCTTCTTGGCCTTTTGGCAGAAGGCTGTTGTGATTGGGTGCCTTCACCTTCAAAACAGTCTTCCTCCATCTTTAAACTCCTGTTACAAACTTTAGGAGGACTTTTGACCGATTATTTATAAACATAATCAGTATAAGAAACCCAGTTAACTACTAACCTAACAAGTAATCAATTCTTTAAAATTTAACTATTTTGGAAAAAGTTTCAACGAATGAAAAACTAAGTTAAATTAAAGTTAAATGAAAACTTGATTAGTCTCTTACCTTTCCTCAATTCAAATGTCTTTATTAAGGAATAGTTGATTATTAAGGAATAGTTGAGGTGGTATAAACCTCGTAGATAACCACTTGGCTTAACGCTAACCTAATGTTTCACTAAAAGTCTAGAAAAAAAATTAAAATAAGAAAAAGCAATAAACTGAAACAACAAGAAAACAATGGAAACAATCAATGATAACACAAACTAATGAACAACAAACGAAAGATTAAAGACACTATTACACAATTAAACACACACTATTCGGCCAGCCTCAATCCCTCTTTAAGCAATTTATGTATAGTCCCTGTCTGAGAATTCAGGAATTCTATTGCACCTGTACTTTCAATGGATGGAAGGAAGAACGTTTTCAGGATACCCCCGTGGGAAATTTTCACCTCATAGAGATGTCCCCTAGCAGCATCGATACGGGCCCTCTTTGCCCTGACTAGAGGTAATCCTACCGTCAAGGTTTTTAAGACTCCAACCGCTTCCCTTTAAAGTAAATTCCTCCATCTCAGTTTTTATATTGTTGTAGCTGGAGTTCAAGCTTTCAAAAATGTATGAGTCTTCATATAATATTATGTTCTTTGTTTTAAATGCTGTGTCACAAGTTTCACCCACAATATTTTCGAAAGTTGCCTCCAAGACCAAATTGTATTTTACAGGGGAAATAGTTTCTTCCATATAATCTTTAAGCAAGTTATGTATAGTCCCTGTCTGGGAATTGAGGAATTCTATTGGACCTGTACTTTCAGTGGATGGAAGAAAGAACGTTTTCAGGATAACCCCGTGGGACGTTTTCACCTCATAGAGATGTCCTCTAGCAGCATCGATACGGGCCCTCTTTGCCCTGATTACAGGTAATCCTAATCGACAAGAACGTACATGCTTCATACATTCCTTTTGAGAATGAAAAATCGTACCGCAGGTAAAACATGTGCGTCATTGCTGAGTATTCCGACAGGAATTTTCATGACGGATCCTATTATCCCCTCTGCTAAAAGGCATGTCGCAGTACTCACACTTATTTAATGACATGATAAAAGAAAATAATACAAATTTCAAAATCCTATAGAACCTCAAGAAATATTTGATTCGAAAATAAATCTACTAACTAACAACTAAATTACCTCTCGCAAAGGTAAATATTAAAAAAGTCCTTATTGTGTGGTGTAGCGGTGGGGGAGGGCGGGTGGGGATTTACCCCCCCCCTGACTACCGCGACCATCTTTGTCAATGCGATCTCTTGTAGTTCTCGCGAACTAAAATTTATAATACCTTAATTAATGCGGCTTTTTTTCGTGACTAATTACCTCTCGCATAGGTAATTAGTCTAAAAATCTTTATTAGGTAACACTATAGATTAGGGCGGGGGGGACTTTTTTGGATTATTTTAGTATATTTTGTTTGATTTTTTTTAGGATAAGACCTAATACTTTCCATACCGGTATTCCTTTACATAATGTCTAAAAAACCAGAGCATTGTTTATTTTAATCAATATCTTCGTTTCTACAATTTAAGATGCATTCCGGTAATTTTGCACCTTATTATTTTTTATAGGATGATTGATCATCAGGAATTTCAGTCAAATTTTCTTTATTTGGAGAGCATACCCCAAGAAATGGACAAAGATTAGACTGTAGGTCAATGGGGTAAGCATATTGGATTATAGTAAAGATGGAATATATTAAATAAAAATGTTTAATATGTAAAAAATAAAAAAAAAAACGAGATGTGAATATGGAAAAAATTCACAAATTGAGATGTGAATTTCTACTAAATTCATAATTTCCCAATAAATTTATAAAATTCTTTTCGGATTTCTCCATATTGGTACACATTATAGAGTTAACCCTTTTTATGGAAATCACATCAGATATTACCTGATATCGATTACTAGGTTTTTTGGGATGCTGATTATGAAAAAAATATCGATTTTGAGATTCCACCGCCAGGTATCGATTTATTACAACTTCCGCGATATAATCAATCTTGGTGTCGGCTGTAGGGTTATCTGAGGTGCTGATTATGATGTCATATCGATTTATAACAACTTGCGCGATATAATCGATCTTGGTGTCGGCTATAGGGTTAACTATAGGTTTATAGGTATATTTTTAAATTAAAATACGAATATGAATTTAATTATACTATGAATTATATGTTGATATGTGTCAAATTTTATCATTATTATTATCATTATTGTACCCACAGATAACCCTATAGCCGTCACCAAGATCGATTAAATCGCGCAAGTTGTAATAAATCGATACCTATCTGCGGAATCTCAAAATCGGTATCATTTTCATAATCAGCACTTCAGATAACCCTATAGCCGACACCAAGATCAATTATATCGCGGAAGTTGTAATAAATCGATACCTGACAGCGGAATCTCAAAATCGATATCATTTTCATAATCAGCACCTCAGATAACCCAATAGCCGACACCAAGATCGATTATATCGCGTAAGTTGTAATAAATCGATACCTGACGGCGGAATCTCAAAATCGATATCATTTTCATAATCAGCACCTCAGATAACCCTATAGCCGACACCAAGATCAATTATATCGCGTAAGTTGTAATAAATCGATACCTGACGGCGGAATCTCAAAATCTATATCATTTTCATAATAAGCACCTCAGATAACCCTAAAGCCGACACTAAGATCGATTATATCGCGTAAGTTGTAATAAATCGATACCTGACGGCGGAATCTCAAAATCGATATCATTTTCATAATCAGCACCTCAGATAACCCTATAGCCGACACCAAGATCGATTATATCGCGTAAGTTGTAATAAATCGATACCTGACGGCGGCATCTCAAAATCGATATCATTTTCATAATAAGCACCTCAGATAACCCTATAGCCTACACTAAGATCGATTATATCGCGTAAGTTGTAATAAATCGATACCTGGCGGTGGAATCTCAAAATCGATATTTTTTTCATAATCAGCACCCCAAAAAACCTAGTAATCGATATCAGGTAATATCTGATGTGATTTCCATAAAAAGGGTTAACTCAATAATGTGTACCAATATGGAGAAATCCGAAAAGAATTTTATAAATTTATTGGGAAATTATGAATTTAGTAGAAATTCACATCTCAATTTGTGAATTTTTCTATATTTACATCTCTATTTGTAAATACGGCCGAATTCACAGACTTAGATATAAATATTCACATTTTTTTGTGAATAATCACAATTTTCCCTGTGATTTTTTATTTATTTACAGAAAAATTTGTATATATGAATAAATTCGTATTCACACCTGTGAATATGAATTTATTTATACTAGGTGGGCCCGTGCGAAGCACTTCGCACAAAGATTTGTATCAGATTTTACTTATAGTTTAACATAACTATGAAATGAACTTTTTTTTTTTGCCTGTTCATCCCCCTCCCCAACCCCCCGGGCCTTAAGGTGACATTATTTTTCTACAGCAAGGAAGAATAAATTATTTTTAAGAAATTATTTTTCTTTTAATAGTTAAGGAAGAACTTCATTTTCTGAAGTTTTTCTCTACAAAACAGTTTCCTGTAATCTTCCTGGAATATATGAAATCACTAAGAATCTTGCATAGTCTTGGAAATTAATCTTTCTACATTCTGATTTTAACCACCCTTCTTATTTTGTTTTTTTCATAATCAGTTCATAAGATGTTTTTTACGGTTATCTTTCTGACAATTGAGAGGAGAGGTAGTCTTTTAAGTGATAAGAACGACATCAAATAGGTTTCTAACCACGGAGAGGCAACAAAACAATATGTAGCCCCGTGAAGCTGAGGGGCCTAATCCATGCCTTTTCATAAAATGATCTAATGAATCATCATTAATAGATTTTATTTATTTTATAAATATTTTTTGACTAGTCATGGGCGGATCCAGCCGATTTAAAGGGGAGGCTGTAGGCCCACAGCCCTTCATTTGGATCTGCCGATCAGCTTTTTCACCTTCCCACAACTAAAATTCTATCTGTTCTGCACATTTTCATTCTTTAATTTGCTTCCTTACTGTAAGGAAAGTCAAATTCTATCTTTAAATGAAAAAAAATTTTCCAATGGGAGGGGCTCCAGCCCCCACAGCACCCCCCCCCCCCCCCCACGGATCCGCCAATGACTACATGAGACTCCCACTTACGAGTATCTGTCCTCGTCGGAACGGATACATTGCCGTTTAAGCGAGAGAGCCGGACAATCTGGAAAAGCGTAAAAAAAAACAAAAAACAACCAAATTTATTATTATAACTTCTATATTGCGAAAAAAACCCAAATACAACTCAATACCTATTTTACAAAGACTATAAAGATATTATTTAAAGACAACTTTTTTGGGCCAATTTTATTTAGCAATTTACGAAAATTTACACTATCAATCTATTCAGTTTTCATCAAATCTTTTATTTTTTTTTCGTTTAAACGCACCTTAATTTCATTTCGTCGGTCTTGTCGAAATATAGGAAGCTATTTCTTCTTAATTTCTTTTTACTTTCACTTACCTATATATGAAATTTTAGTAAGTGGAAGTATATCGATCGTGAAAAATTTCGACTTCCGGTTTTCAACGGAAATACACGTTTTGGGGTCCCCTGAGTCCAAATAACCAAGTCTCGCGAAATGGTCTGTGTGTGTGTGTGTGTGTGTGTGTGTGTGTGTGTGTGTGTGTGTGTGTGTGTGTATGTGTGTGTGTGTGTGTGGGGTACTTTATTTAAAACTTTTTACGTTTTTTTCGATTTTCTCAAAAACGGCTCTAACGATTTTGATTAAACTGAGTATTTGATGCATTAATATGCCCGAGATATGACTGTAAAAATTTCATCAAAATTGATCAACCTGAGGGGGGACTTTACTTAATAAATTTTGTATCATTTTTACGTGTTTTTTTTTATTTCCTCAAAAACGGTTTTAACGATTTTGATCAAACTGGGTATTTGATGTATGTATATGCTAAAGATGTGATAGCCAACATTTCATCAAAATTGATCAACCGGTGGGGGGACTTTACTGAATAAATTTTGTATCATTTTCACGAGTTTTTTTTATTTACTCAAAAACGGTTTTAACGATTTTGATCAAACTGGGTATTTGATGTATGTATATGCCAAAGATGTGACACCCAACATTTCATCAAAGTTGGTCAAACGGAGGGGGGACTTTACTGAATAAATTTTGTATCATTTTCACGAGTTTTTTTTATTTACTCAAAAACGGTTTTAACGATTTTGATCAAACTGGGTATTTGATGTATGTATATGCCAAAGATGTGACACACAAAATTTCATCAAAATTGGTCAAACGGAGGGGGGCACTTTATTTCATAATTTTTTGTCTAATTTTTACCTTTTTTTCGATGATCTCAAAAACGGGTTTAATGGTTTTTATCAAATTCGTCATGTTTAATGAAAGTTAGATGTTCTTTAATATCAGATAAGATTTATCATTATTAAAATGTTGTGAGGGGGTTTGATTGGGTAAGGGGCCTTTTTTGTTTACCTATAAAGTACCTTTGTTTTTGATTATACTGAGAAATTAACTGTCTCTCGTTACGCCTAAAAATAAGATATGGCTAGATATTAAATATGAAAAAAATCAAGTAAACATATAGAGGAGAAAAAAAGAAAAATATTCCGTCAACTCATAAAACACGTTGAGCCCGCGCATGCGGAGTACGCCTTTAATGACAGACCATTGTTCATAATTAAAGCCGTTCTATTCATTTAAGAAGTGGCAATTAACAAAACGCATTAATTTCTAATCTAAGTAAGTTGGTAAGTGAAAGTTGTGTGTTGCGCGCACGCACCAGATTTTTTAGAAGTTATTTTTACTTTCACTTACCTATATATGAAATATATAGTAAGTGGAAGTATTGCGATCGTGAAAAATTTCGACTTCCGGTTTTCAACGGCAATACACGTTTTGGGGTCCCCTGAGTCCAATTAACCAAGTCCCGCGAAATAGTCTGTGTGTGTGTGTCTGTGTGTGTGTGTGTGTGTGTGTGTGTGTCTGTGTGTGTGTGTGTGTGTGTGTGAACAGACTAGCTCAAAAACTATAAACCGTGCGAACCTGAGATTGGATATTTAGTGTATGTATATGCCCGCGATGTGACAGCATAAATTTCATCAAAATTTCTCAAAGGGAGGGGGTACTTTATTTAATAACTTTTTACATTTTTTTCGATTTTCTCAAAAACGGCTCTAACGATTTTAATTAAACTGAGTATTTGATCTATTTATATTCCCGAGATATGACTGTAAAAATTTCATCAAAATTGATCAACCGGAGGGGGGACTTTACTGAATAAATTTTGTATCATTTTCACGTGTTTTTTTTTATTTACTAAAAAACGGCTTTAACTATTTTGATCAAACTTGGTATATGATGTATGTATATGCCCGAGATACGACTGTGAAAATTTCATCAAAATTGATCAACCGGAGGGGGGACTTTATTTAATAAATTTTGTATCATTTTCACGTGTACATATTTTTTATTTACTCAAAAACGGCTTTAACGATTTTGAAGAAACTGGGTATTTGATGTATGTATATACCAAATATGTAAAAGCCAACATTTCATCAAAATTGGTCCAACTGAGGGGGCACTTTAATTCATGACTTTTTTTCCAATTTTTACCTTTCTTTCGATTATCTCAAAAACGGCTTTAACGATTTTTATCAAATTCGTCATGTTTAATGATAATTAGGTTTTCTTTAATATCAGGTAAGCTTTATCATTATTAAAATGTTCTGAGGGGGCTTTTTTTTTTGGGGGGGGGGGCCTTTTTTGTTTGTTTCTTTCTTATAAAGTACCTTTGTTTTTGTTTACATGGAGAAATTAACTGTCTCTAGTTACGCCTAAAAATAAGAAATGGCTAAATATGAGATACGGTAAAAATAAAGAAAACATAAAGAGGAGAAAAAAAGAAAAATATTCAGTCAACTCATTGAGACCACGCATGCGGAGTACGCCTTTAATGACAGACCATTGTTCATAATTAAAGCCGTTCTGTTCATTTGAGAAGTGGCAATTAACAAAACGCATTAATTTCTAATCTAAGTAAGTTGGTAAGTGAAAGTTGTGTGTTGCGAGCACGCACCAGATTTTTTAAATCATATTTTTATGGTATTTTATTGACTTAAGTCAATTTTTTAAATTATTTTAATTAATCTAATCTTAATTTGTGGCGGACCACCATTTTTAAATTATTTTTAAATAATTTATTTTTTGAAGAGAAAAGATTTGGCTCCGCCGGGAGTCGAACCCGGGTCTCCTGCGTTACATGCGAGGATGCTAACCGCTACACCACAGAGCTCGGCTCAAGGCAGAGCAAATCCTTCCTCTTCACTGATACCTACTCACCCCTATCTCACAAGTTTTGCGAGTAGTAGCGGGAGGTGGACAAATTTTGTCCAATTTATGGTATTTTATTGACTTAAGTCAATTTTTTAAATTATTTTAATTAATCTAATCTTAATTTGTGGCGGACCACCATTTTTAAATTATTTTTAAATAATTTATTTTTTGAAGAGAAAAGATTTGGCTCCGCCGGGAGTCGAACCCGGGTCTCCTGCGTTACATGCGAGGATGCTAACCGCTACACCACAGAGCTCGGCTCAAGGCAGAGCAAATCCTTCCTCTTCACTGATACCTACTCACCCCTATCTCACAAGTTTTGCGAGTAGTAGCGGGAGGTGGACAAATTTTGTCCAATTTATGGTATTTTATTGACTTAAGTCAACTTTTTAAATTATTTTAATTAATCTAATCTTAATTTGTGGCGGACCACCATTTTTAAATTATTTTTAAATAATTTTTTTTTTGAAGAGAAAAGATTTGGCTCCGCCGGGAGTCGAACCCGGGTCTCCTGCGTTACATGCGAGGATGCTAACCGCTACACCACAGAGCTCGGCTCAAGGCAGAGCAAATCCTTCCTCTTCACTGATACCTACTCACCCCTATCTCACAAGTTTTGCGAGTAGTAGCGGGAGGTGGACAAATTTTGTCCAATTTATGGTATTTTATTGACTTAAGTCAATTTTTTAAATTATTTTAATTAATCTAATCTTAATTTGTGGCGGACCACCATTTTTAAATTATTTTTAAATAATTTATTTTTTGAAGAGAAAAGATTTGGCTCCGCCGGGAGTCGAACCCGGGTCTCCTGCGTTACATGCGAGGATGCTAACCGCTACACCACAGAGCTCGGCTCAAGGCAGAGCAAATCCTTCCTCATCACTGATACCTACTCACCCCTATCTCACAAGTTTTGCGAGTAGTAGCGGGAGGTGGACAAATTTTGTCCAATTTATGGTATTTTATTGACTTAAGTCAATTTTTTAAATTATTTTAATTAATCTAATCTTAATTTGTGGCGGACCACCATTTTTAAATTATTTTTAAATAATTTATTTTTTGAAGAGAAAAGATTTGGCTCCGCCGGGAGTCGAACCCGGGTCTCCTGAGTTACATGCGAGGATGCTAACCGCTACACCACAGAGCTCGGCTCAAGGCAGAGCAAATCCTTCCTCTTCACTGATACCTACTCACCCCTATCTCACAAGTTTTGCGAGTAGTAGCGGGAGGTGGACAAATTTTGTCCAATTTATGGTATTTTATTGACTTAAGTCAACTTTTTAAATTATTTTAATTAATCTAATCTCCGAGCCGAGCTCTGTGGTGTAGCGGTTAGCATCCTCGCATGTAACGCAGGAGACCCGGGTTCGACTCCCGGCGGAGCCAAATCTTTTCTCTTCAAAAAATAAATTATTTAAAAATAATTTAAAAATGGTGGTCCGCCACAAATTAAGATTAGATTAATTAAAATAATTTAAAAAGTTGACTTAAGTCAATAAAATACCATAAATTGGACAAAATTTGTCCACCTCCCGCTACTACTCGCAAAACTTGTGAGATAGGGGTGAGTAGGTATCAGTGAAGAGGAAGGATTTGCTCTGCCTTGAGCCGAGCTCTGTGGTGTAGCGGTTAGCATCCTCGCATGTAACGCAGGAGACCCGGGTTCGACTCCCGGCGGAGCCAAATCTTTTCTCTTCAAAAAATAAATTATTTAAAAATAATTTAAAAATGGTGGTCCGCCACAAATTAAGATTAGATTAATTAAAATAATTTAAAAAATTGACTTAAGTCAATAAAATACCATAAATTGGACAAAATTTGTCCACCTCCCGCTACTACTCGCAAAACTTGTGAGATAGGGGTGAGTAGGTATCAGTGAAGAGGAAGGATTTGCTCTGCCTTGAGCCGAGCTCTGTGGTGTAGCGGTTAGCATCCTCGCATGTAACGCAGGAGACCCGGGTTCGACTCCCGGCGGAGCCAAATCTTTTCTCTTCAAAAAAAAAAATTATTTAAAAATGGTGGTCCGCCACAAATTAAGATTAGATTAATTAAAATAATTTAAAAAATTGACTTAAGTCAATAAAATACCATAAATTGGACAAAATTTGTCCACCTCCCGCTACTACTCGCAAAACTTGTGAGATAGGGGTGAGTAGGTATCAGTGAAGAGGAAGGATTTGCTCTGCCTTGAGCCGAGCTCTGTGGTGTAGCGGTTAGCATCCTCGCATGTAACGCAGGAGACCCGGGTTCGACTCCCGGTGGAGCCAAATCTTTTCTCTTCAAAAAATAAATTATTTAAAAATAATTTAAAAATGGTGGTCCGCCACAAATTATGATTAGATTAAATAAATTTTGTATCATTTTCACGTGTTTTTTTTTATTTACTCAAAAACTGCTTTCACGATTTTGATCAAACTGGATATTTGATGTATGTATATGCCAAAGATGTGATAGCCAACATTTCATCAAAATTGATCAACCGGAGGGGGGACTTTACTTAATAAATTTTGTATCATTTTCACGTGTTTTTTTTATTTACTCAAAAACAGTTTTCACGATTTTGATCAAACTGGGTATTTGATGTATGTATATGCCAGAGATGTGATAGCCAACATTTCATCAAAATTGATCAACCGGAGGGGGGACTTTACTTAATAAATTTTGTATCATTTTCACGTGTTTTTTTTATTTACTCAAAAACAGTTTTCACGAATTTGATCAAACTGGGTATTTGATGCATGTATATGCCAAAGATGTGATAGCCAAAATTTCATCAAGATTGATCAACCGAAGTGGACACTTTATTTCATAACTTTTTTTCTAATTTTTAGATTATCTCAAAAACGGCTTTAACGATTTTCTTCATATTCGTCATGTTAATGAAAATTGAGTGTTATTTAATATCAGGTAAGCGTTTATTAAAATGTTCTGAGGGGTTAATAGAGCAAATGAAAACAAAAATAAGAAATGAATGTGGAATATGTGTAACTTTGAGAAGTGGCATTAACAAAACGCATTAATTTCTTATCTAAGTAAGTTAGTAAGTGAATGTTGTTTGTTGCGCGCACGCACCAGATTTTTTAGAAGTTATTTTTACTTTCACTTACCTATATATGAAATATATAGTAAGTGGAAGTATTGCGATCGTGAAAAATTTCGACTTCCGGTTTTCAACGGAAATACACGTTTTGGGGTCCCCTGAGTCCAATTAACCAATTCCCGCGAAATGGTCTGTGTGTGTGTGTCTGTGTGTGTGTGTGTGTGTGTGTGTGTGTGTGTGTGTGTGTGTGTGTGTGTGTGTGTGTGTGTGTGTGTGTGTGTGTGTGTGTGTGTGTGAACAGACTAGCTCAAAAACTATAAACCGTGCGAACCTGAAATTGGGTATTTAGTGTATGTATATGCCCTATACGATGTGACAGCAAAAATTTCATCAAAATTGCTCAAAGGGAGGGGGTACTTTATTTAATAACTTTTTAAGTATTTTTCGATTTTCTCAAAAACGGCACTAACGATTTTGATTAAACTGAGTATTTGATCTATTTATATGACCGAGATACGACTGTAAAAGTTTCATCAAAATTGATCAACCGGAGGGGGTACTTTACTTAGAGAATTTTATCTAATGTTTACGTTTTTTTTTTATTTTCTCAAAAACGGCTATGATGATTTTGATCGAAGGGGGTGAGTCACTGACGAGCCATCTACACCAGCTAATCCTGAAAATATGGAGAGAGGAAAAGATCCCGGACGTATGGAACACAGGTCTCATATGCCCAATTCTGAAAAAGGGATCCATGTACGAGTGCGAAAACTATAGAGGAATAGCACTGCTCCCTGTCGCATACAAAATCATGACCTACATAATTCTAAACAGAATGAACCCGTACTATGAAAAGTCCCTTGGCGACTACCAAGCAGGGTTCAGAAGAGGAAGAAGCGATCAGATCTTCATCCTTAAACAGATACTCGAGAAACGTTGGGAAATAAATCAAGATGTGCACGCCTTATTCGTCGACTTCAAAGCAGCCTACGACTCGGTCGACAGGAGCTGTCTTTGGAAAATACTGACGGAACTGGGTTTCCCAGGAAAATTGGTACGATTGACACGGGCGCGCATTAATGGATCCCGATGCCGAGTCCTGGTACAAGGAGAAATGACTGAAAGCTTCGACGTGAAGTCAGAATTAAGACAAGGCGACTGCCTATCCCCGATGCTGTTCAACCTGGCCTTGGAAAAAGTTATACGAGAATGTACCAAGGCAAGCGGGGGAGTGCACGTGGGGAAAATGCATAAGTTCCTCGCCTATGCGGATGATGTGACTGTGCTAGGAAGTAAGGAAGAAGACATTCAGTCACTCGCCGGTTCCCTGATCAATTCAGCGAGAGACATCGGCTTACAAGTTAATCAAAATAAGACGAAGTACATGATAGTAAGCCGGAACCTACACGTAATCGACGATATCAGTGTAGGAAGATATACCTTCCCTAAAGTAGATAACTTCAAATACCTCGGATCTACAGTAACCTCAATAAACGACCAACTAACAGAGGTCGACCAACGAATAGCCAGTGCCAATCGTGCGTTCTTCTCGGTCTCTCGAGTCCTAAGATCTAAGAAAATCTGCCGCCCACTGAAAATCAGGGTCTACAACACAATAATCAAACCCGTGCTAATGTATGGGTGCGAAACTTGGACACTGATCAGCACGTTACAAGCAAGAATCGAAAGATTCGAAAGGAAGGTGCTAAGGTCAATTGTAGGCCCAAAGTGGGATAATGAACTGGGACTCTGGAGAAGAAAGACTAAAGAAGAGATTATAGGGGAAACCCAACAATCGATAGCGCACGATATGAAAGCTAAGAGGTTAAAATGGGCGGGACACGTGGCAAGAAGCAACCCATCAGGCTCCCTCAACATGACGATGAACGCGACAGTGGTCGGTACCCGACCGCGACGGAGACCCAGAACGAGATGGGCTGACATAATCAAGAAGGAAGCCACCGAACATCGAGTGGTGAACTGGAAAGCCATCGCCCAAGATAGACAGAGGTGGAATAGGCTAGTTGAGGCGGCTAAAGATCTTCAAGGTCTGTGAGCCAACCGAAAAAAAAAAAAAAAAAAAAAAAAAAAAAAAATGCTTTTTACTTTCACTTATATTGACTTATAGAATCGATTAATCAGGAACCGGTTAAGTGGGAGTATACTGTAACTGCTAATTGTGAGAATGCAATTTTCCAACGCTACACTTAAGTCTAAATCAGACGAAACAACATTTATAGAACCTAAGCGCGACAGGACCTAACACTTGCTGTAACGTAATACAATAGGTAGTTGACCACGTGCGGCGGAGGGCCCTAACCCAGGCGTTATCCCAAAAATGGTAGGTTTTAGGGCTTTAAAACACCAACCCCAGTTTAGTTCATAAGAACTAAACTGGATCTTAATGCTCGTATCGCAATTTATATAACCCAATTTGATTCGTTTCGATCCGTTGAATCAGTACGTTTAGGTCGATATTTTATTTTGGACTAAAAAATGAACACTAAGAATGCAATTCGCAAAAGCTCCGTGAAATTCTGAATCCAACGATACCACATTCGTGGCATTTGGGAACGACAGGACCTTATAATTCATGAAAAACCGATTTTTACGCTTTGTGAAATAATATATGTGGGATGGGATGGGATATGTGGGATGGGATTCACACTTGTAAATACGAATTTATTTATATTCATATTCACAAATATTGTGATATAAATAAATTTATATTCATATTCACATTAAAATTAAGATAAAAATAAATTCATATTTGTATTTATAAATATAAATATGACCAACTCTGATTAAAACTGCATAACTTCAGCCGATCTTCAGCTTATATTCTTTATTGTTATAAAAATCGTAATGATCTTGCTTCACAGTGGTTCTTTACGATATCGACCGTTTCATTAGAAAAAAACAATTTATAAAAAATATTAAACCGACTTCGAAACCTAGGAAGCAGTAAAAATAAATTCACTGAAAAGTATGAAATAATTACCTTCTGATTTTTATGAATACACAGCAAAATTGAAAATGGTATAAAAAGTGGAAAAGTGCAATAAGAGGAATAATTTTATTTTGGTTTGTACAAATACACACTAATTGTTAATAAAAATTATTAAATTCAAATATTATATACTATGTTCAATACAACACAATCTTTTCGGAGGCGGCGCAAAACAGAAATAACATGTTACTGATACAATTCCATTAGTAGGCATTGAAATCAATAGCTGGGAAGAGAAGATCCATTTAGAAGATTTTCATAATGTCTAGTGTAAAAAATTTTAAATTTTGCGCCGCCTCCGAAAAGCTTGGGAGGGTGGGAACCTGAAATTGGATATTTAGTGTATATGTATGCCCGCGATGTGACAGCAAAAATTTCATCAAAATTGCTCAAAGGGAGGGGGTAGTTTATTTAATAACTTTTTAGGTTTTTTTCGATTTTCTCAAAAACGGCTCTAACGATTTTAATTAAACTAAGTATTTAATGTATGTATAAGCCAAAGATGTGATATCCAACATTTCATCAAAATTGATCAACCGGAGGGGGGACTTTACTTAATAAATTGTGTATCATTTTCATGTGTTTTTTTTATTTACTCAAAAACGGCTTTAAATATTTTGATCAAACTGGGTATTTGACCTATGTATATGCCAAAGATGTGACAGACAACATTTCATCAATATTGGTCAAACGGAGGGGGCACTTTATTTCATAACGTTTTTCCAATGTTTACCTTTTTTTCGATTATCTCAAAAACGGTTTTAATGATTTCGATCAAATTCGTCATGTTTAATGAAAATTAGGTGTTCAATAATATTAGGTAAGTTTTATCAGTATTAAAATTTTCTGAGGGGGCTTAAATGGGGAAGGGGCCTTTTTTGTTTTCCTATAAAGTACCCTTTTTTTGTTTATATGGAAAAATTAACTGTCTCTCATTACGCCTAAAAATAAGAAATTGCTAAATATGGAATATGAAGAAAATCAAGTAAACATATATAGGAGAAAAAAAGAAAAATATTCCGTCAACTCATAAAACACCTTGAGCTCACGCATGCGCCGTACGCCTTTAATGGCAAACCAATGCGTTATAATTAAAGATGTCTGTTCATTTAATGAAAATTAACTAACTAAGTAAGTTGTTAAGTGAAAGTTGTGTGTTGCGCGCACGCACCAGATTTTTAAAATATAGATTAAAATAAAATAATAACTTTCGAAAATATTAAAACAACGAAAAGAAAAAAACTAAAAATACTTGTAAAACAAAAAAAGTAACCGCTAATATATAATTTGAATCAACACTAGTAAAAACGGAAATAAATATAATATAGTGAAAAAAAAAACATTAGCTATGTTCAATAAATATTTGTTAACCCATAGAAGTGTTACAGTATGTATGAACTATATAGTAAGGGAAAGTATTGCGACCATGAAGAATTTCGACTTCGGTTTTCAACGTGTTTTTGTGTGTGTGTGTGTGTGTGTGTGTGTGTGTGTGTGTGTGTGTGTGTGTGTGTGTGTGTGTGTGTGTGTGTGTGTGTGTGTATGCGTGTTTGTGTGAGTGTGAACAGACTAGCTCAATAACTATAAACCGTACGAACTTTAACCAATTTATTAAACACACACACACACATTTAACAATACAAAGTTTTATTTTAC
This sequence comes from Aelia acuminata, assembly GCA_911387785.2. Classification (NCBI taxonomy): domain Eukaryota; kingdom Metazoa; phylum Arthropoda; class Insecta; order Hemiptera; family Pentatomidae; genus Aelia; species Aelia acuminata. Next base: position 156,974,082 of record OU426978.1, on the reverse strand, counting down.
TTTAGAGAGTAAATATGTTATGCTCATATTATTTATCGAATTTAAGGTGTGAAAAAATATGGCATGAAATAATGTTTAATTAATAAGATTGTAGTTTAGAAACTTTAGTTCCATAATAGATTTCTGAATGCAATATAAAGTGATTTTAGAGGAACAGTAATAGTTCCCGGTTTCCAGAAAGACATAAGAGAAAAACTTTACTACGAGACGTAAATACACCTTCTATCGATTCAACTTCACGATATATTTACAAAAAGCAACTCGTAGTAATATACAAGCAAGCAGTAAAAAAAAACTCGACTGTCATGAAATTAGGTACCTTAATAAAATAAATAAGCAATAATGAATCGAAAAGTACTGAGAACTTCCAAATTTTACTATACAGATACTCTATAACTTATGGAGATATGCAAATATAAGCATATAAATGTGAAAAATGTGTTAATGGAGTTTAAAAATTATCGAAAAACGTCGATTTCTAATCTAAGTAAGTTCATAAGTGAAAGTTGTGTGTTGCGCACATCGCACCAGCCTTTTCAGGATTGTAAACATTATTTAATGAAACTTTTAATGTTAATAATTATTTATCTGTTAACAGTTTAAAAGTAACTTACAAAATCAAACCTTTTTTATAACAATTGTTTTCAATAATACAAAAAAACATTTTATAAAAAAAAAAATTAAACCGACTTCAAAAACTAGGAAACAGTAAAAATAAATGAACTAAAAAGTATGAAATAATTACCTTCTGATTTTTATGAATACACGGCAAAATCTAAAAAGGTATAAAAAGCGGGAAAATGCAATAAAACGAAAAAAAAAAAAAATTTCATTTGTACGATAACAGACTAACACCTAATAAAAATTATTAAGTTGAAATATAAAATACCATGTTTAATATATCACAATCTTTTCGGAGGCGGCGCAAAATAGAAAAACGATAGATTTTTCATAATATTTAGTGTTAACAATTTTAAATTTTGCGCCGCCTCCGAAAAGATTGTGATGTATTAAACATGGTATTTAATATTTCAACTTAATACTTTTTTATTAAGTGTTAGTGTGTTATCGTACAAATGAAAATATTTTATTTTCGTTTTATTGCATTTTCCCGCTTTTTATACCTTTTTCGATTTTGCCGTGTATTCATAAAAATCAGAAGGTAATTATTTCATACTTTTTAGTGCATTTATTTTTACTGTTTCCTAGTTTTTGAAGTCGGTTTAATTTTTTTTTTTATAAAATGTTTTTTATTTCATACTTTTTAGTGGCGGGAGATAATTTATAGAAGCAATAAGTTAATTTCTAAAAAAAATCGAAGTGTTTTTTTTTTTACTTTTTTTTTATACCGATTTTAAGTGTATTTTGTACTGGTTTCTGGTTTTCGTAGTCGTTTTCTTTTTTTTTTAATGGGTACCCCTCTTCGGACACTACAGGGGAGTTTGGTTCATTGGTTGGTTGTTCTATCTATGGTGGGAAGGACGAGATTTATTCCGTGGGTCAGTCGTGAAATAAAAGTCAACACAGGTAGCGCTCTACCACATTCGTCTATCCCGGGCCTTTATATTATAATTATATTAAGAGTCACCTTTTCAATTTTATAAATACGCGCGGAAAATCAAATGCTGGGGGTGCATTACACTCCTTTCAGCACCCTGCCTACTTTGATTAGAAATGAACTTTTTTGTAAAAGACCAACATTTCATTGGGACGACACATAAAAGTTAAAACTTTTTTTTCACAATTACAATAATTTCCTTTGCTGAATTTCCTAATATTTATAATTTCCTTTCCTTTTTTGTCAGTAATTGTCATTTACATACATACATCTGTGTTCCGAGAGGAGGTATCGAGTTCGCTCCACTGTCACATAACTCCAAGATGATGTAGGTACGTCACCGAACAGTCGAGATTTTGGCCGTATTTCGAATATATATGATATATATATATATTTATATGACCTATAATAATTTGGACCCTAATTTTTGAATTATGATCGCTTGAGTATTCTTTTGAAAACTAATGCGATGATACATACTGCTCCGTTAGGGACCTTTTATATTTCTTTATTTAAATTTATCGTTAGAAAGTAGTAATTAAACTAAATTGCATTTCCAAAAAAACATCATTGGATAGAATTACTCGTAGCAAATAAGGGGCAGCCATAAAATTGATCGTTATCAGAACGGGGGCAGCCGCTAGGATAGAAGCGACAGCGTTTTGGGAGTCATTTTATGGTTAATTTATTATTACGAAGGATATTATTGTTCTAGTATAATACTACTGGTTTAATTCAATAATATTTTTTGGTCGAGTCAATAATGTTCGTCATCCCTTTCGATGAATTGTTGACTAAACTTGAGAGCGAAGTGGTACGAATAATATCCTTCTTAATAAACAATTATTCAGAAAACACTGCAGCTTTAATTCTAGTGGAGTAGCCTTTTTGACAGCAATCATTTTTATGGCAGCTATATTTTTGCTGCTCGGACTTTCATACAATGTGGTTGTTTTCTGAGAGATATTAACTTTAATGTGCCGTTAGTTTTATTGATGGATGAACATTGGCAAACATTTAAATTTTAATTTATTTTTTAAATGTCTGTAAAGACGATTTAATTATTATCACACTACTACTGGGAGAATTTTTCCTAGGAAAATTTTAATTTATTGGGGAATATAATACACAACATATACATTAGTTACTGCGGTACTAGAGTGCATGGCCGCCTCAAATGCGAAAGACCCGTAAACACATCCAACCCAGACTGTTATAAGTCCATTATTATTTCTGTTTCAATAAAATGCATTCATTCAACACTAGACTTGGGTCCTTAAAAGCGCATTCATGCTTTCACGAAAAGCAAACGCTTAGTGACTATTTGACTTTTGAAAATATTGGCAACCTTCATAGAATATTTAAATTTCTTTCGATTTAATAAAGATCGATCAAGACTTCAAAATCCGTAAAAATTGAAAACACAATCTGGCTCTTTAGTAACGATTTATTCTGCTACATTTCAGGTATTACATAGGAAACGATTGAGACTAACACATAGACACACTACAGAGACTCTATATAGAAAATAGCAAATCCTAAGTGCCACCAGCTAGTGACGTTACCATAACGTAAAGTATTAAATCATACCCATCATATATGGAATTGGAGAACGTATTTATTGCATTTTCGAACCACATTTGAATTTAGATAATAGTTATTTCTTTCTCATAATCAAGAATTCGACGCTTAACTGCCATTTTCATTTATACGCCTCAATAGTTGCAGAAACAAAATTAAAAACCGATAATAGTAATCCAAATAACATAACAAAAGTTTCACTCCAGAATATCTTTACACATCTTTATTTAAATCTATTGTTGAAAATTTATCTAAGGTTATGTTTAAGGTTTGTTCCAACAAGAACCTGAAACACGTCAATAGCTAACAACAGACTACTCATGTTTCCCCCCTACTCTTATGATTCTGAATGTGATTGGTTGGTTTTCCAACCGATTCATCGAACATTGAAATATTATTAAGCATTGCTTAATAATCAACCAATCAAAGTTAGAATAAAAAAGTGAGGAAAGTTCATGAGCAGTTTGTTAGATGTTAACGTGTTTTAATTGTTTGTTGGAGCATACCTTATGTTAAATATGCCATATGTTTTTCGAATAAGTAAATATTTTAAGCGATAATTAAATAATTATTTTCATGTTTTTTCCCGATAACTTATTAAATAAATTAAGAACCCAAAAAAGAATTTAATGGGACCACATTGGGAAAATACTCTACAAGATGCAAAAGGTTTCGTTCCAATTGGTCCACCCACTTCGGAGTAATCGGTGGACATACATAGAAAAAAAAAAAAAAAAAAGGCACATACGTATCGAATTGAGTAACCTCCTCTATCGAAGTCGGTTAAAAATAAAAAACATTTTATAAAAAATACTAAACCGACTTCGAAACCTAGGAACCAGTAAAAATAAATTCACTGAAAAGTATGAAATATTTACCTTCTGATTTTTATGAATACACAGCAAAATTGAAAATTTTATAAAAAGTGGAAAAGTGCTATAAGACGGATAATTTTATTTTGATTTGTACAAATACACACTAATTGTTAATAAAAATTATTAAATTTAAATATTAAATACTATGTTCAATACAACACAATCTTTTCGGAGGCGGCGCAAAATAGAAATGAAATGTTACTGATACAATCCCATTAGTAGTCATTGAAAGTAATAGATGGGAAGAAAAGATCCATTTAGAAGATTTTCATAATGTCTAGTGTTAAATATTTTAAATTTTGCGCCGCCTCCGAAAAGATTGTGTTGTATTGAATATAGTATTTAATATTTAAATTTAATAATTTTTATTAACAATTAATGTGTATTTGTACAAATCAAAATAAAATTATTCGTCTTATTGCACTTTTCCACTTTTTATACCATTTTCAATTTTGCTGTGTATTCATAAAAATCAGAAGGTAATTATTTTATACTTTTCAGTGAATTTATTTTTACTGGTTCCTAGGTTTCGAAGTCGGTTTAATATTTTTTATAAAATGTTTTTTATTTCACAATTTTTAGTTCGAGAAGATAACAAATGTAGAAAACCGTACGTTGGTTTAAAAATTTCGTTGGTAATTGGTCGTTGATTAAATAAACGTTGATTTAAAAATTTCGAAATCTTTTTACGCTCTACCACGTTTGTCTTTCCCAGGTATTTTTATTATACAATAACTGTATAAAATTATTATGAAATACACTTTACCTTTTCAATTTTATGAATACACACAGAAATTAGGAAAGCGATGATTATACAACTTTCAACACACTACTTTTTATGATTATAAATGGATTTATTTTTTTTTTAAAAGATCAATGTTCATTTGGGAAGGGAACACATTAAATGTTTTTCCACAATGACAATATTTTTCCTTTGCTAAATGTCGTCAGTACTTGTCATTTACGTAGATAATCAGTGTTCCGAGATGTGTTGAGTTAAATATAGATAAATACATAAATCCGGCCATTCCAAGATGAAGTAGATAAGTCACTAAACAGTCGAGATTTTTGCCGGTTTTAGACATGATATCGTTAATGGAGAATCGATGAGGATGCTAATATGACCTATAGTAAATTTGAAATTAATTTTTAAATTTTGATTGCTTGAATATCTTTCGGAAAACTATGGCGATATTATACACGACACCGGTAGGGACCGTTAATATTGCTTTATTTAAATCGATCGTTGGGAAAGTAGATTAAACATTACTGGATAGAAGTCCCAGCAAAAAAGGGGCAACCATAAAATTTATCGATATCAAAAAGACTGCCCCGCTAGGATAGAAGCAACAGGGTTTGGGACTCACATATGGTTAATTTATTATTACGAAAGATATTATTATTCTCCGTATTAGACTACTGACTTAATTCCAAAGTTTGATTCAATTATGTTCGTAATTCCTTTCGATGAATTTTTGACTAAATTTATTACCGAAGTACTATGAATTATATCCTACGTAATAAAACATTATTCAGAAAATAAATTGCTAAACAATGTTGCTTCAATTCAAGTGGCGTAGCATTTATCATCATTTTTTTTTTTTTTTTTTTTTTTTTTAACTTTTAATCTTTATTCACACCTGTTAATTAATATAATTGTAACAACCAGTGAATTTGCTGACAAATTTATAATAATGGCATGAGAGGCATGAGGGGGAGCACTACCCAGCGGCATCTCCTCCTGGCTTGAATGTTACTAGGTTTGACCATTAGACGAGGAGGTCCCTCATCCAGCTCCTCTTTAGCCTTCGGCGGTACCTGGCATCACTGTTGTGGCCATGTCATTAATGAGTGAGTTGGGGTGTCCTTGTAATTTGTCATGGAATCTTTTGTAGTGGGTTCGTATGTGTTCGTTGACAGTCGGTATGTGTAGGTCGGTGTGTAAAGTTATGTTGCTAACATACCATGGTGCTTTAGTGATTGTTCTGAATGTTTTTGCCTGAAAGATTTGTAGTTTGTTAATATGTGTCTTTTTAGCCGTCCCATATATTTGTGATGCATATGTCCAAATAGGTTTTAGTAAGTAAGTGTAGGTGTTTAATTTCTGTCTTAGTTTTAGTTTTGAATGCTTTGAAAGAAGTGAGTAAAGAAGTTTTAATCTTTGGTTTAGAGTTTTCCTTTTTTTCTTAATATGTGGACCCCATGTCATCCTTCGATCAAATGTCAAACCAAGGTAGTATACTGTGTCTGTCTGTGGTATCTGTGTATTGTCGAGGAAAACAGGAGGGCACGTTTCACGTCGAAGAGTAAAGGTTATGTGCTGTGATTTTTCGTGATTTAGTCGGATTTTCCAAAGTTTAAACCAGTCATGTAATTTTGTCAAATAATGTTGAAGGTTCTGTGATGCATGGGTTGGATTTTCGTGCCTTGTTAGGATTGCTGTGTCGTCAGCGTATGTTGCTGTTAAAATTTCAGGACTGCAAGGAATGTCGTGTGTGTACGTAATGTAGAGTAATGGGGCAAGAACAGAACCTTGAGGTACTCCTGCTGCGATTGACCGTATAGAAGACATCTCTGAACCCTGTCTAACGGAGAAAAATCTGTCAGTAAGGAAGGATTGAAGAATAAGATAGTAGGTAGGTGGAAGTATTATCTTGAGTTTATAGAGAAGTCCCTGGTGCCACACTCTGTCGAACGCTTGAGCAACATCCAGAAATACACCAGTCGTATATAATTTCTGCTCTAGTGCCGTGGATATGTAGTCTGTGACTCTGTGTAGTTGATGTATAGTTGAGTGGTGTGTCCTGAATCCAAATTGATGGTCTGGTATTATATGCAAGTTTGTTAGTATGTCTATAAGTCTTTTGTACAATAGACTTTCGAAAATTTTAGAGCAGATTGGAAGTAAACTGATTGGTCGATATGATGAGGGCAAGTTTTTGTCTTTGTTTGGCTTTTGAATCATAGTTATGTGAGAGTATTTCCATTGTAACGGGAATTTAGTAGTTCTCAGTATTGCATTGTAAATAGTCGTCAGAAACACTAGAGCTTTCCTGGGCATTTGCTGGAGCACTTCGGCGTTAATCAAGTCATGTCCAGGAGCTTTTCTTTTAGGTAACTTTTTGATATGTTCAGCGACCTGTGCTGGTGTGAAGGAAGGAGGAGGTGGTGTAAGTTGAAGTGGTATGTCTAGAGTGTTATGTACATGGCTATCGTGTTCAGTATTTGTGAGTTCTAAGTGTGGTATAAAAACAGACGATAGGTAGTCAGCGAAGAGTTCTGATTTTTCTCCGTCAGCCACAGCCCATGAATCATCCTCCCTCCGGAGGGGTGCCGGCACCTCACGATGCTTAGTAAGTTTTTTGGTATGTCTCCACAAGCTCCCATCGTCAGTCGAAAGATTAGTAATATAGTTGTCATAAGTTGTTCGTTTAAATTTTAGAATCTGTCGTTTGAGGTCGTTATTGAGTCTATTGTAAACTTGTTTATCTGATGGAAGTCTGTCAGTCTGCCAAATTTTCCTAGCTCTTCTCTTTGCCCTTATCAGATCCCTTATGTATTGTGGATACATAGGAAGATTTTCTGTTTTTCTGGGCTTGGATACTGATGAAGACCAAGCTGCTTCTTGTATGTTCTTTGTAAAACATTCAACAGCATCTTCAAGTTCCTTTTCATTCCCGATAGAAAGAGGAACTGAGAGAGAGTTGTCCAAAAAACTTCTATCATCATTTTTAACAATCATTTCCATGACTGCCAAATTTTTGCTCTGAGGGGACTTTCATACAATGAGGTTGTTTTCGGGTAGTTATCAAGTTTTATTTTGTAGTTTTTATTGATGGATGAACACCAGCAAAAGCCTCGATAGTTGTAGAAACAAATTTAAAAACCGATAATAGTAATCCGGATAACATAACAGAAGTGTCACCCATAAAGGATCGGCACAAGACCTCCGGCAAGATATTCAACAGTGACCGAGTGTATCCGGAAGAAGACAGAGGTATCTGAATCCTTTGTTAAGTCAACTGAAAATGAGATATTCCAGGAATTATTGTATTCTTTTTTAATGTGCATAGTCAATAAAAGATAGAAATCAAAATCTATTTTAAATCAATAATAACTACGATTTTAAATTTAAACGTCCCTTCGGGAACTTGAAGAAGTCTTCAATTCTGCTTTAAAACGATTACCAATACTCAGTCTTTCTTGGAATTCCACGAATTTTGTTGTCTTATGATTATGGTGTCCAACCGTTGATTAGATCTAAATTAAGAAGGTTTACTGTTATCGGTGAATATACATCTATCTATTATTTATGCTAATATCGCTACAGAAAACGACAGCGATATTATATTCTGCTGATTTTTATATCTTCATTTAAATCTAATGTTGAAAAATTAGTAAAGGTTATGTATAGGTTTGTTCCAACAAGCACGTAAAACACATCGATAACTAACAGACTGCTCATGTTCTCCCCCCACTCTTTTGATTCTGAATTTGATTGGTTGGTTTTTCCATTTGATTCATCCAGCAGTAATACAATATTTGGGTTTGTTAGTTATCAATTAGTTTTAATTGCTTGTTGGAGCATACCTTATGTTATATATGCCATATGTTTTTCCAATAAGTAAACAATTTGAGCGATAATTAAATAATTATTTTCATGTTTTTTCCCGATAACTTCTTAAATAAATTAGGAACCCTAAAAAGGTTTAAATGGGACCACCTTGGGAAAATACTCTACAAGATGCAAAAGGTTTCGTTCCAATTGGTACCACCCATCTCTGAGTAATCGGTGAACATACATAGAAAAAAAAAAAAAAAAAAAAAAAAAGGCACAAAAAAAAGTCACATACGTATCGAATAGAGTAACCTCCTCTTTCGTTCGAAGTCGTTTAAAAATAATATGTGAGTGATTTATTAATATATCATCACTCAACATCCCCTTTCTTTATTTATGAATCACTCTTCAGCCCAAAGCTATGGCTAAGCTAAGAACTTAGAACTTAGCTGAGAACGAAGAACAGAAGTAAACTTTGAAAATTATCAGTCAAGCAAAACTAGGTTATCCTTCTTGGTTGTACCTGACAAGAGTTCCTGATTTAGAATATAGGTATCATCTTCAAGTTGATTAATACAGGTCATAAGCTGGCTCCTTGACATTTACCTTGGTCGTTAGAACGTAAAAAAAATGAACAATATTCTCTTCAACAGTTTTAGGAAGCAAGGTGTTTAACAAAGCGCAAAACAGTGGAGGAATTGTTTGAAATGACAAAAAAGAAGTGATATAATGTGTTTTTTTTTTTTGGGGGGGGGGGAATGATTAATCATCACTATGTGAAGTGGTATCCTTGAGAGCACGTTAAATTAGTGGTTATGCTTGGATACAGCCGCTCTTATGATCTTACAAGGTCGATTCTCACGTTCTTACGAATTTTACTTGAAAAAAAAAATATAAAAGACCTTTGTCACTTGAGAAACATTTTTTTTTTCAGATTGGAAAATAGATGAGTAAAATTCTAAGATCTTGCCAATCATTTCACAATGATTGTTTGATTAACGGTATGTTAAGTAAATATCAAATGTTGCCAAATATACACACACAACATTTCGCGGGACTTGGCTATTTGTACCGGGGAACCCCAAAACTTGTATTTCCATTGATAACCGGAAGGCGAATTTTTTCAGGATCGCAATACTTTCCCTTGCTATATATTTTATAAGATAAATTTTCACTTATGATATGAAGTAAAAATATGCAGAAGAAAAAATCGTCAACTATGTAGATAGTTGGAAGATTAAATAGAATATTATATTGTTATTTTATTAGTATCAAAATTATATTATTTTATATAGTAATAATAAATTTTATGTTATTTTTTATACAATAATCATTCTATGGCTGCATCGCAAGGTGTTAAGGCCGGGATGACCAAGTGGACAAATGCGCTTGCAATAGGTAGCCAAAGTTAAGCAACGTCGAGCTTGTTTAGTACTTGAATGGGTGACCGCTCCATTCGGGTTACCACCCGCCAATGAACTCCACGCTATCCAAGCCTACCCCCAACCCCCGGGTATGTGAGGGCCGTCAGGCTACTGTAGGGGACTCACACTGACCTGGAGTAGGAGTGATAAACATTCCCCGTGTATATCATCCAGAATCGTGGTGTGGTTTTCCAGGATGTCATTAAACGACTGGAAGTTTGGTAAAAGGACGGTAAGCTTCGGAGAAAGAAATATAGGTCCTCCGGGCCTGCTGAATCTGAGCTACCATAATGCTTGGACCTAGACCATTTTGTCACTCCCCTTGAACCCGAGAGAGCTGATTCGTCCATTCGTCTTTGTGTTAAATATTGCGTTACAATTAATCCTAAGCTTCTTATACCAAATCAACTCCCAGGATTTGAAGAGGCTTCAGCCAAATTGGTAGGGAGTAAATATTTTTACTTTCACTTAACTATACAGGGTGTCCCGAATTTAAATGGCAAAACTTCAGGAACTTATAGGGGACCGAAAAAAACTAAGACAAAAGTCCTTTAGAGATTTGTTCGTTTTTGCTTAGTTTTAGAGAAAATCCCCAAAAAAGAAACAAAACAAGTTTTCATTTTTATACTTATTTATTTATTTATATTTATGTAATGTTCTTTTTAATGTAAATATTGCTCAAAATGTTGTCCTCTTGCACCAATGCAAGCATTACATCTAGCACTCACTTGATAAATTGCAGCTAAACATTGTTCTGATGATATTTGGTGCACTGCATCTATGATTCGGTCTCTTAATTGCTCTCTTGAGTTGATTGACACCGACTATACTAAACTTCCTGCTTCAAGGTTCCCCATACGAAGAAATCCATGGGTGTCATATCAGGTGATCTGGGTGGCCAAGATACTACTCCTCCATGTCCAATGCATCGTTGTGGATAATTTATATCCAGCCAAGCTTGAGCAGCCCTGCTATAATGAACTGGAAATCCATCGAGTTGGAACCACGTTTCTATCCGCTGTTGTAAGGGAATGTCATCTAAATAATTAGAAAAGTCGTTCTCCAAAAAATGTGTAAATGTGATTCCATTCAATCTTTCAGGTAAAAAATATGGTCCCACCAGTAATCCGTTCCAAATTCCAAGCCTACATCCAACGTTAATAGCAAATTCATGCTGAAACCTATTCTCTCTAATAGCTCTGGGATTTTCAAGAGCCCATACATGATAATTTTTTTGATTAACAATTCCTCCTCTTGTAAAGGTAGCTTCATCGGTCCATGTAATTTTTAATGGAAATAAATTATCATCGCGAAATCTTTCAAGAAAACAGTTACTAAAATTCAATCTCTTGTCATAATCTTGAGGTAATAAATTCTGAACTTTTTGAAGATGGTATGGGTAGTGATAATCACCTTTCAAATTATTTTATTAGAAAATAAAAGATTCGACCACGGCCGGGAATCGAACCCAGGTCCTCCGCATCTACGTTGCGGCGCTCTTACCACTGAGCTAACCGTGGGGCCGTCCCAGACGTGATCGAATCTTTTACTTCTGCGATCCCTCCCACCAGGTCTGTAGCGCCCTCCCGCCACATTGTAGCGAAGTACCGGGGGGCTGAACAATTGTCCAGACGAACGGGATCTGATTGACATACGTCGAAGATATTCATTTAATGATGTATTTATTTATGGTCTTTTGGTTAAATATTTAATTTTTAATTTTTAAATTATTTTATTAGAAAATAAATTCATATATAGCCCCCCGGTATTTCGCTACAATGTGGCGAGACCTGGTGGGAGGGATCGCACAAGTAAAAGATTCGATCACGTCTGGGACGGCCCCACGGTTAGCTCAGTGGTAAGAGCGCCGCAACGTAGATGCGGAGGACCTGGGTTCGATTCCCGGCCGTGGTGGAATCTTTTATTTTCTAATAAAATAATTTAAAAATTATAAATTAAATATTTAACCAAAAGACCAAAAATAAATACACCTTTCAAAGTTCGCCATATTGCTTGCCGCAATATTCCTAATGCAGCAGACGCTCTTCGGATGCTAGTCTCAGGATTGTTATCGAATTGGCGTTGGACACAATTTCTTCTCCGATAATCTGCTCTTATTGCTGCCTGGAATTGGTCGCCTTCATTACGTATTAAGAATGACCCAGTCTCTCGTAGTCTATTAAAAGTTAACGAAAAGACTCGTCGATTAGGCACTCTTCTATTTGGAAATCGGCGCGCATACTCCCGCACCGCTTCTAAAGCATTACCGTTACAGAAACCATACACAAAAATCATATCAGCGTATTCAACATTAGAATATGTACGCGGCATTGTGGCTGATGCTATTCACACAAAAATATCTGAGTAACTGACTGAAGACTGATTTAGGAATTATAATCCTAGAAGGAAGCCAAAACGTAAACAAATAAAAGGATGTAAAGGATAACATTATGTGTTTACATATCTCACTGCCTAGCCTGACGAACTTTGAAAGGTGATAATCGCTACCTATAACATTTTTGTTTTGTTTCTTTTTTTTGCGATTTTCTCCAAAACTAAACAAAAACGAGCAATCTCTAAAGAACTTTTTGTCTTAGTTTTTCGATCCCCTATAAGTTCCTGAAGTTTTGCTATTAAAATTCGGGACACCCTGTATATGAAATATATAGTAAGGGGAAGTATTGCGATCGGAAAAATTTCCACTTCCGGTTTTCGACGGAAATACACGTTTTGGGGCCCCCTGAGTCCACATAACCCAAGTCCCGCGAAATGGGTGGCGGGATGGTCGAGTGGGCAAACGCGTCAGAAAATACGCGTTGCCTATGGCAACGTCTGTTTGGAAACATGAAGATAGCAAGTTCAAATCCCGGAGCCAAGAGCGTCAATTAATCTTGGCGTCAATCCCCCACCCTCTTCCCTGGCCCGGGAAACCCCTTATAGCCAACAAGGCGAGGAACCAAAAAAAAAAAAAAAGTCCCGCGAAATGAAATGGTCTGCGTGTGTGTGTGTGAACAGACTAGCTCAAAAACTATAAACGGTGCGAACCTGAAATTAGGTATTTAGTGTATATATATGCCCGCGATGTGACAGCAAAAATTTCATCAAAATTGCTCAAAGGGAGGAGGTACTTTATTTAATAACTTTTTACGTTTTTTTCTATTTACTCAATTATTTACCCAAAAACGGCTTTAACGATTTTGATCAAACTTGGTATTTAGTATATGTATGTGCCCGCGATGTGACAGTAAAAATTTCATCAAAATTGATCTATTGGAGTGGGCACTTTACTGAATAAATGTTGTCTCATTTTCACGTGTGTTTTTTATTTACTCAAAAACGGCTTTAACGATTTTGACCAAACTCGATATTTAGTGTATGCATATGCCCGAGATATGACTTTAAAAATTTCATCAACACTGATCACCCAGAGGGGAGACTTTACTTAATAACTTTTTACGTTCATTCATGCTCCTCGCCCATTGGTGGCTGAGTTCAATGCTTTTACCTCTACCGGACGGGAGCTATTCCAGGGAATTATGGAGTATTGGGAATCCAACAATAATTAAATAAACAATAAAAAATACTATCCTACTAGTTATGTTTATAATACGATATTTATTATTATTGTTTTTAAAAAATAAATGTTTATACGTTTATAAGTACATGAATAAAACAGAGATTATAATTATAAATATAAATAAATATAAAAATAAATGAATTTACGAAAACTTTCATTATTTGAATTTTCAGCTATATAGAAGTTATTTCTACTTTTTTAACACTTGGCTTCCATGTCACATAAATCGAGTAACTGTTCTCTTGTCATAGAATTAAATATTAAAATTGTGTCGAAACAAGAGCGTGACTCTCAGGTATTCTTTTTCTAAAGATCTAATTACTTGGCCGAGGAGGCATCCTGGTGTGAGCCACCGGTGGTACACGCCGCCCGATGAGGCAGTCAAGTGTGAGCCACCGGTAGTACAGACCGGCGTGAAATAGTTAAAAATCAGGGTCCATATATACGGAACGTATATGGGTCATAAATCCCGCTTATAAAGCATTAAAATGCAATGGTTTCCCATTTCTATCTGTTATTTTACTAAAATTCCAGCTATAAATCGTTTTTATTAATTTTTGATAAACGCAATACTTTTGTTTGCTAATGCTTCTTAATATAAGGTTAAAACTCACGAAAGATCCCAAAACAGAAGTGTTGTCAGGTGAAAGGCAACACGTGATTATGAGCCCCACAAATTTGGTGCTAAACCCCCCAGGCCGGAATGTAGGAATCTACACTGATAATAAGATAATTTCGGCACTTCTAAGATAATATTGTTAATTTCCTCTCTTAATTATTCATTCATGGAACCGTGAAAATTTCGAACGAACTCAGAATAAATAACAATATAATAAAAGCACCTGAAAAAAGCACTTAAAAAAGATCATTAATTGTTTTCCTTTTTATTTTACTGTAGAACATAGCCCTCAGGGATTTTAAGGTATTAATTACTGCATTTTAAATATATGAATATTCTTATTTCTAACTTACCCAGTCTGAATGTCCCAAATACTATTTGAATCATGCCTGAGAACAAGGTGAGAATGGCAACAGATGCTGGATCTCCAGAAGCGTAAGTATAAGTCATCAGCGAGAGGATAGCTGAAGGTCCTATAGTGATCTGCCTGACAGTTCCGAATATTGCGTAGGCAAGGCCGCCGCTCAAGGAAGAGTACAAGCCGTACTGCAACAAAGTATGCAACAACTTTCAATAACAGAATCTTAGATATTAGAATTTTAGATACGGTTAATCGATTCATGTATTAATGTATGCTACTGGTTGTAGTAAGAGTAAAATAAGTTTCATGTGGAATCCAGAATCTGACGGGAGAATGACCCACATTTCCTAAAGTTAAAGCATTCATGAGAAGTTAGCTTTTCTCCGCCTGTGGGTGCACTTGATGTGTAGGATACACACGATTGGAATAATCAAAAACAGAGTGATTGGAATAAAAGCTTTTTTAATTTGAGAGGAAATGTTGAATGTAAATTACAATTATATTATGTAAATGAAGAATGGTGAAATACTTCTTCCAAATTTCTTTTATTTAAAAATTAACAAATACATTAATTTGCCAACGTTTCGGACTGTTCGTCCCTCTTCAGGGCAAATTTCTTCTGCACGATCTAGTATTATTTACCTGACAATTTTTGGTGGCTTTGTCCATCTATTTCTATATTACAATTCTTATTCCATTACATAGTAAATTGGTCAATTTTATATAATAAATGTTCACATGCCTTACACTTTTTTCTGCCACCTACATTTACTACAAAATTCTTGTCACACTATCTATTACTGACTGTCCTGAAGAGGGACGAACAGTCCGAAACGTTGGCAAATTAATGTAACTGTTAATTTTTAAATAAAAGAAATTTGGAAGAAGTATTTCACCATTCTTCATTTACATAATTTAAATCTTCCAGTACATAGAGTATATTTATGATTAGATAGTACAATTATATTGTTTTTTATTATTATAAATATATTAAAAAAAGAATTAGGCCACATCGGAGGTAACTAGCTGAGAGACTAGTGACAAGGCGAACCGTCTGGCGCATCAACCAAGAGTTTGCTATCGCACATAAGCAATGTCAATTAGTGTTGTGATGATTGGCCCCGAGGTCACAATAGCTGTGATTTTTGGAATAAAAGTAATGAACTAAAATTATTGTTAGCTAACTGCAGGTTTGACTACAAGCGATCCATCACTAGTTGTCATACTCCACTCTCTTGATTCTGAGTTTGATTGGTTGGTCAGCCATGAGGGCAAGTCGAATGAGACAACCAAACAATAAAAATTATAATAAAAATCTGGTGAGTGTGCGCAACACACAACTTTCACTTACCAACTTACTTAGATTAGACATTGATGTGTTTTTTTAATTGCCACTTCTCAAAGTCACACATGTTTCCACATTAATTTCTTATTTCTATTTTTATTTGCTCTATAAAAAACATTATTTTTTTTTTTTTAACACGAAACGGCCAGCTAGGACCACGCGAATATCATTTCCGTTTCTTCACATCCTCTGCCTTCCTCTTGCTCCAATACTCTTTCATCCTCCTCGAATGTTCCCTTCGTTCTTCCTCAGTCCATTTTCTCCCTCGTCCCTCCTTCTTACCCACAAAAACACCAACCCCTTTCGGTTTTTCCCTAAAAAGTTCTCTATCCAAGCAATCCTTATCTGTGATTTTTAGCCTGTCAAATTCTTCTTTTATTTGCTTAACATAACCCCCTATACTTTTATAGTTGCAGACTTTGTCGAAAATTTTCTTATTTTGTCTCTCATTACTCATTCTGACCATGTGCCCATAGAACTTCAGTCTTCCTTATCCTGATGACAGTTTCCAAATCTTCCACATTCTTGTATATTTCTTTATTAGATTTTAGTCTGTACCCTTCTTGTGTTATCCTGGGTCCATGAATCCTCCTCAGAATCTTCCTCTCAATCCTCAGAATTTTCTCAAGGTTAGGAAGGCTGACTGTTTCTATACCATATAGTACTACAGGTCTTACCACTGTACAGTAATGCCTTATTTTTGCATTTGAGGACAAATTTTTCTTATTATAGACATTTCTAGTAGCGAAGTTTAGTCTTTCTAATTTGGCTATTCTTTCTTCTATGGATGCCCTATCCGTTCCGTTACTACATTACTTTTACCGTTACTATTTTATTTTATTATTCAATAAAAGGTTTTACTTGATGATATTTGGTGATACTTCGGCAATGATATCCGTTTTATTGCATTTTCCAGCATACCATACCATTTTCAATTTTGCAGTGTATTCATAAAAATCAGCCATAGATTAGTTTCTACAAAAACGTCGCAGAGCTTTATACAGATTTTAAGTTCATTTTTTACAGGATCCTGGTTTTTGTAGTTGGTTTTTTATTTTTTATTCAGTACCACTTCTCGGTCATATAGCCACACAACTGGTGTAACCAAACTATTCTATCCATGGTGGAAAGAAGAGATTTATTCCGTGGGTCCGTCGCGAAACAGAAATCAACCCGTCCAGGTTGCGCTCTACCACGTTCGTTTATCATGGGCCTTATTATTATAATAATACTAACAGTCACCATTTCAATTTTATGAATACATATAGAAAAGTGCGGTAATTAATCTAGTGCGGTGCCTGCACTACACAACTTTCAACATCCTACCTTCTGTGACTAGAAATGGATTTTTTTATTTTTTTTAAATTTGTGCTCCATTGGAAAGGGAACACATAAAACATTATTCCATAATGAAAATCTTCTTCCTTTATGAAATATTTTCGTTAGTACTTGTCATTGTACTAACGCCATAAAAATGGCGGTATAACCATTGTGGAGTAAAGGAAATGTTACTCCAGGGACAGATGAGTTTCCCAGCCGTAGTGAAGGCAACTCATCTAGGGGTAGGATACCCCAAAACCAAAATCCCTGGTCCTCCAGGTTGGGGGTTTCTGATAGGCCAGCACCTCATCAGTGTAAAACATCAATTTGCTTTCAATACCAAAAAGATAGCCTCGGATGTTGGTTTGATTAACAGGCAACGACAACGGAACAGGAAACGGACATTGAGAACAGGTACATGAAACGTAAAAGGATTCAGTACAAAAAAAAAGAGAGGTGGTGGAAGAACTATACAAACATAAGATAGATATTGTGGTCCTCTCAGAAATTAAACTGAAAGGAAAAGGTGAAAAACATTTCGGCAAATATGAACACTACTATAGTGGAGTGGATAAAAGCGAAAGAGCCAAAGCAGGTGTTTCAATTTGTCTAATGTCTTCCCAAAAAAATCAAATTAAAGACATTGAATATATAAAAGAAAGAATAATAAAAATAGAACTAAAACTGTCTGGTCATTATACAGTATTGTTAGGCCTGTATGGTCCTAATGATGATGCAAATGAAAAAATGATGCAAAAGAAAAAGAAATATTTTACATTACACTAGAGGAGGTGGCAGAGAAAGTTACAAACCGGAAACTAATGATATGGATGGGGGATTTAAATGGTAGAGTAGGAAGAAGAAGAACAACACAATCTTTTCGGAGGCGGCGCAAAATAGAAATGACATGTTACTGATACAATTCCATTAGTAGGCATTGAAATCAATAGATGGGAAGAGTAGATCCATTTAGAAGATTTTCATAATGTCTAGTGTAAAATATTTTAAATTTTGCGCCGCCTCCGAAAAGATGTGTTGTATTGAACATAGTATTTAATATTTAAATTTAATCATTTTTATTAGCAATTAGTGTGTATTTGTACAAATCAAAATAAAATTATTCGTCTTATTGCATTTTTCCACTTTTTATACCATTTCCAATTTTGCTGTGTATTCATAAAAATCAGATAGTAATTATTTCATACTTTTCAGTGAATTTATTTTTACTGGTTCCTAGGTTTCGAAGTCGGTTTAATATCTTTTTATACAATTTTTTTTATTTCTCAATTTTTAGTTGGAGGAGATAACAAATGTAGAAAACCGCACGTTGGTTTAAAAATTTCGTTGGCAATTGGTCGTTGGTAAAATAAACGTTAGTTTAAAAATTTCGAAATCTTTTTACGCTCTACCACGTTTGTCTTTCCCAGGCCTTTTTATTATACAATAATTGTATAAATAGTCACCTTTTCAATTTTATGAATACACATAGAAAAGTGGGAAAGCGGTGCGTATATTATACAACTTTCAACACACTACGTTTTATGATTATAAATGGATTTTTTTTTTTTAAAAAAAGATCAATGTTCAATTGGGAAGGGAACACATAAAATGTTTTTCCACAATGACAATATTTTTCCTTTTCTAAATGTCGTCAGTACTTGTCATTTACGTACAGCATCAGTGTTCCGAGATGTTTTGAGTTAAATATACATAAATACATAAATCCGGCCATTCCAAGATGAAGTAGATACGTCCCTGAACAGTCGAGATTTTGGCCGGTTTTAGACAAGATATCGTTAATGGAGAATCGATGAGGATGGTAATATGACCTATAGTAAATTTGAAAGTAATTTTTAAATTTTGATTGCTTGAATATCTTTCGGAAAACAATGGCGATATTATACACGACTCCGGTAGGGACCGTTAATATTGCTTTATTTAAATCGATCGTTGGAAAAGTAGATTAAGCATCACTGGATAGAAGTCCCAGCAAAAAAGGGGCAACCATAAAATTTATCAATATCAAAAAGACTGCCCTGCTAGGATAGAAGCAACAGGGTTTGGGACTCACATATGGTTAATTTATTATTACGAAGGATATTATATTCTCCGTATTAGACTACTGACTTAATTCCAAAGGTTGAGTCAATTATGTTCGTAATTCCTTTCGGTGAATTTTTGACTTAATTTATTACCGAAGTACGATGAATTATATCCATCGTAATAAAACATTATTCAGAAAATAAATTGCTAAACACTGTTGCTTCAATTATAGTGGCGTAGCATTTATCATCATTTTTAACAATCATTTCCATGACTGCCAAATTTTTGCTCTGAGGGGACTTTCATACAATGAGGTTGTTTTCGGGTAGTTATCAAGTTTGATTTTGTAGTTTTTATTGATGGATGAACACCAGCAAAAGCCTCGATAGTTGTAGAAACAAAT
This sequence comes from Aelia acuminata, assembly GCA_911387785.2. Classification (NCBI taxonomy): domain Eukaryota; kingdom Metazoa; phylum Arthropoda; class Insecta; order Hemiptera; family Pentatomidae; genus Aelia; species Aelia acuminata. The sequence continues at coordinate 156,954,418 of OU426978.1, read as the reverse complement.
TTAAAAACCGATAATAGTAATCCGGATAACATAACAGAAGTGTCACCCATAAAGGATCGGCACAAGACCTCCGGCAAGATATTCAACAGTGACCGAGTGTATCCGGAAGAAGACAGAGGTATCTGAATCCTTTGTTAAGTCAACTGAAAATGAGCTATTCCAGGAATTATTGTATTCTTTTTTAATGTGCATAGTCAATAAAAGATAGAAATCAAAATCTATTTTAAATCAATAATAACTACGATTTTAAATTTAAACGTCCCTTCGGGAACTTGAAGAAGTCTTCAATTCTGCTTTAAAACGATTACCAATACTCAGTCTTTCTTGGAATTCCACGAATTTTGTTGTCTTATGATTATGGTGTCCAACCGTCGATTAGATCTAAATTAAGAAGGTTTACTGTTATCGGTGAATATATATCTATCTAATATTATTATATTATAATATTAATATAGCTACAGAAAACGACAGCGATATTATATTCTGCTGTTATTTATATCTTCATTTAAATCTAATGTTGAAAAATTAGTTAAGGTTATGTATAGGTTTGTTCCAACAAGCACGTAAAACACATCGATAACTAACAGACTGCTCATGTTCTCCCCCCCCCTCCCTCTTTTGATTCTGAATTCGATTGGTTGGTTTTCCCATTTGATTCATCCAGCAGTAATACAATATTGGAATTTGTTAGTTATCACTTAGTTTTAATAGCTTGTTGGAGCATACCTTATGTTATATATGCAGTATGTTTTTCCAATAAGTAAACAATTTGAGCGATAGTTAAATAATTTCATGTTTTTTCCCCATAACTTCTTAAATCAATTATGAACCCCAAAAAGGTTTAAATGGGACCACCTTGGGAAAATACTCTACAAGATGCAAAAGGTTTCGTTCCAATTGGTCCACCCATCTCTGAGTAATCGGTGAACAAAAAAAAAAAAAAAAAAAAAAAAAAAAAAAAGCACAGAAAAAATATCACATACGTTTCGAATTGAGTAACCTCCTCTTTCGTTCGAAGTCGGTTAAAAATTACGTTACAATTTATTATAGGCCATATAAATATCTTCATCGATCCGTGATTCACGATATCTTGTCGAAAAACGACCAATATCTACACTGTTCAGTGACGTACCTACTTCATCTAGGAGTCCGGATTTATGTGACAGTGGAGAATCTCGACACCTCCTTTCGGAACACAAATACATGTATGCAAATGACAAATACTAACGAAATTATTTATCAAAGGAAAAAGATTTTCATTATGAAATAATGTTTTATGTGTTCCCTTCCTTATGGAACATTGGCCTTTAAAAAAAAAAAAAAAAAAATCCATTTCTAGTCATTGAAGGTAGAATGTTAAAGTTGTGTAATGCAGGCACTGCGCTAGATTTTACACTTTTCTGTGTGTATTCATAAAATTGAAAAGGTGACTGTCAATATATATTATTTAATAAAGGCCTGGGGTAGGCGAACGCGGTAGAGCGCGACCTGGGCGGGTTGCCTTTTATTACGCGACGGACCCACGGAATAAATCTCGTCCTCCCTACCATGGATAGAATAATTTGATTATACCTTTAATGTGGGAATATTGCTGAGAAGGGGTTCCAAATAAGACAAACGACTTCGAAAACGAGATATCATTACAAAATGAACTCAAAATCTATTTTAAAAACAATCACTTCGAATTTTTTTTAGAAAAATGCTCATTAGAAGAATACTCAACTATCTACACGATGCATAAATAACAATTTCATCTTTAAGATTATTTTTTATTTTCAGCCGAAATGTACATTGATCGATCCGAATAGGACCAATCAGTTCCCAGACTTTTGAACAATTGTAAACAGTTAAATGATTAGGTATACGATTATCTTCATTTCTTTAAATATATTTTATTACTTAATGTAAATCGGAAACAGGATTGATATTTTCTTGCACGCAATGCTTAACATAAATGATTTGTTATTATATTTCATTTCGGTGGGAACATTTCTCAATGACTATATTAGATGTCTATTTCCTGTAATCAACCTATGGTACATGGCTATTTTCTACTTTAATACCAGTAAATAATTATTTTATTATAAAGTTGGTTATGCATATGTATAAGTTTTTTTATATTATCTAAACAGGAACTGTAAAAATAAATAACAAGGTGGAGTTTTAAATACTTAAATTCCCATATTTCGTCGAGGTGGTTTAGGTGTAACTTGTATTTTCAAACTAGCGTGCGATTTTGATAGGTTTGATTAGCTTCATTAGAGCCTAGCTTTCGACTCCCGTACACAGTTTTGTTTAACGTCACTTTATACCACTAAGGCTAATTGGATGCTACTGTGGGAGTCCGAAATTTTGACTATCCAGGTATAATTAGGATAGGGATCTTTAACGAGGACCTGACATCGTACAGGCTCGGGGTCTCTATTTTACGTCCTATCCGAGGGGCGGCATTTTCCTCCCTTTAAAAAATCCTAGGGCTAACTCGGGACGCGAATCCGCGACCTTGAGTCTTGTAGGTTGCCATGCTAATCACTACACCATAGGTGAACCCGCACACAGTTTTAGTTTGGCCGTTACCTTAATTAGATCATATTATTTAATACAGTCAAATAAACATTTACTGATAAAGATAAAAAAGTTTCAGCTTTTCTAAAAACCAACGGCATTTAAAATAGAACTTTAAACATTTAAAATTGTTCCAAGGCCACATTTAAAATTGTTCGGTAATGAATTTAGAAGGGTTAATTCTTTTATTGTTTACATTTCATATTGGACTGTAGGAAGTATTAATGATCCATTTATTTAGCACTTACTGGATTATTCCAACAGAGGCGAGAATAAATATAAATAACACACATGCAAGAGGAACTAATAAAGAATATAATTGGAATAGGGTTTAGTACGATCACAATAGACAGTTAGCAAAAATATAACAAATTAATCTTTTGCCATAATACATACTAATTAAATTCAGGATATAACACATGATAATATGAGATTAGATATCATATCGGTCGGTTCTACTTGAAACAGGTTACCAATATGTCTTTTGCTAAAACAAATTTATGCTTTCCCTACACGTGAAAAGGCGACACATAGTTGCCCATGGGAAAACCACTGATTTTCCTAGTCCAAACCAGAAAAAATAGATTTGGCTACTGGATGCTTACCCACCCTAAATATGGAAACAAAATGAAGTGATGTTTCAATAAATCAACTTACACCGTCATCTGTTGGAAATTTATAGTATTTACAAATAATCACACTCAACTTTAGTATAATAAGCATATTATTTGCAATAAAAGAAATATAGAGGCCAATAATCGAGATGAAAACTATCCCATCTTATAAGTTGGACAAAACTACACACGGTGAGCTAAATTTTACAAACATCGGTTGAGTAGTTTTTGATTTTACTCCCGACAAACATCAGGACACGAGTTGTTTATATACATAAATATATAAATCTGTAGCGGTGCAACTGTAGCATATTAATAATCATGTCCATAACTCTTTGGACTGAATACATGTGACATCTAACCGACATATGACGAGTTTTACAAAGCAGATAACGAATAGGGGTGGCGGGATGGCCGAGTAAGCAAACGAGTTAGATAACACGCGTTGCCACGGACAACCGGACATATGATTGAGAACCAGAAGATAGCAAGTTTAAAACCCGGAACCAGGGTAAATTTAATAATACTCGGAATTAAAGGAAGGGAAGGATTAAAAAAAAAAAAACATAACGAAGGTTGGGGAATGGACAATTTTGGGCGTATTTAATCCGTATTAGCTCATTATTCAAACAGGCCTGTTCAATTATTGTGAATATTGTTTTTTGTTATGAGTATTTATAAACCCTGTCAACACCATGCACTGCACCTTTTCCTGTCACCAGCCGAACCCATAAACTCACTAAGTCGGGAAGTAATCGGGTCTTTGGACAGAGCGAAACCAGCCTTTCTTCTGGCTGAGGAAATGCCTAATACGACAGAGAAGTTCAAAGTTCTCCTGAAATCTACCAGGAATGAAGCCTATACCTTCTACACCTCCTCCGATCCTAAAAAACAGGTTGTTCAATTTTGATGAAATACTGGCCGTCACATCTTTGGCATATACCTACATCAAATACTTAGTTTGATCAAAATCGTTAAAGCCGTCTTTGAGTAAATAAAAAAAACACGTGAAAATGAGACAAAATTTATTAACTAAAGTGCCCCCTCCGATTGATCAATTTTGATGAAATTTTAACTGTCACATCGCGGGCATATACAAACGTCAAATACCGAGTTTAATCAAAATTGTTAGAGCCGTTTTTTAGAAAATCGAAAATTACGTAAAAATTAGACAAAATTCAAACTGATTTTGATGAAATTTTTGCAGTCACATCGCGAGCATGTACATATACCAAATACCCAATTTCAGGTTCGTAAGGTTTATAGTTTTGGAGATTTATAGTTTTGGAGTCTATTAACACACACACACACACACACACACACACACACACACACACACACACACACACACACACACACACACACACACACACACACACACACACACACACACACACACACACACACACACACACACACACACACACACACACACACACACACACAATTTCGCGGGACATGGTTATTTGGACTCAGGGGACCCCAAAACGTGTATTTCCGTTGAAAACCTTGTGATTTTCTCGAAAACTAGGCAGGTAATTAGGTAATTATAATTAACAGACTTATTAAATCATCGTAATTTAATTGTGATTTCATCAATATTTTAAATGTTTGTTTACTGATGTTTTTTTATAATCACGGATTTCTATTATACTGTTATTTTGTGGGGAGGCACAGTGTCACGAGTATATGGGGTAAGAAACAAAAATCGTATTTTTAGTTAACAAGGTTCATTAAATCTTTAGGTAACTAAATAACACAAACATGACAGAAAAAATCATTTATGGAGGTATAAAATGTAAATAGAGACTTACATATGAAATTTATGAACTTAAAAAAAAAACACTGAACATTTCTGATAAACAAAACTTATTCTCCGTTGGAAACCGGAAGTCGAAATTTTTTACGATCGCAATACTTTCCCTTACTATATACTTCGTATATTGGTAACTGAAAGTAAAAAACTGAAAACTCAAATCACCAGGCAACCCGATGCGAATCACCCAGGCGACTAGTCACAAACGAGTTCTGTAAATCACAAATCCGTCCCCAACCAGTAGCGCCGCACAGTGGTCCGAACCAGCATGTTTGGTGAAAAAATTACATACAATACAACAATACAATACAAAGGCTTAACGGACCCGAAGGCCCGACGCCGACACCACCAATCGGTCCCTACATACCTCCATCCACCTACCACCGTCCAATCCCAAATTCACAAGATCTGCTTTCACCGAATCTTCCCACCTTCGCCTAGGCCTACCCCTCGGTCGTTTTCCAGTCGGCAAAGCGTTTATCAATCTTTTAGGAATTCGTTCACTACTAAGACTCGCCATTTTGCATGCCCACTTTAACCGACATGCTATAGACTCGATTACATTAACCGGGTAAAGCTCACGCAATTCCGCATTGTGTAGCCGTCTAAATTCTCCTGTTGACTCATCTTTCTTCGGCCCGAATATTCTACGCAGCACTTTATTTTCAAACCCCATAAGGCGTTTCTCATCCCTTACTGTAAGCGGCCATGTTTCACAACCGTAAAGAACAGTCGGAAGAATTATAGTTTTGTAAATCCTAATTTTTAAATTTCGGGATAAAAGGCGTGACCCAAGTAATTTTGCAACCGAGAAATAACAAGCATTTCCCGCCTTTAATCTAGCCTTAATTTCCTCTTCGATTTCGTTTTTTCTAGTTACAGTAGATCCTAAATATCTAAATTTCTCAACGGCTTCGAATATTTCCTCTTCTACTTCAATATCGCCAAAATTGTCACCGTTTCTACAACTAACCATATATTTTGTTTTTTCCGTATTTATTTCTAGCCCTACTTCTTTTCCGGCTTCCATCAATGCTTTTGTATTTAGTTCTATCGTTTCCACGTCGTCGCCAAGCAAAACCAAATCATCAGCGTAACCGAGTACGGATATATTTCCCCCAGATTCAAACCCTTTCCGGTATTTATCACCTCCCTAATGACATATTCCAGAGCTAAATTAAATAAAACAGGGGATAGCGAATCCCCCTATTTCAAACCAGAGTGAACCTCGAACTTCTCAGAAAAATAACGACCGATTCTTATTTTATTGAACGTTTCGGTCATACACATTTTTACTAAGTTTACTAACTTCTTCGGTATTCCTAGTTCAGTCAAGATGTTATATAGTTTATTGCGGTCTATTGAATCATAAGCCTTTTTAAAATCGACATACAGTTGATGAACAATACCATTGTATTTTAATTTTTTCTCTAATATTTGACGGAGGGAGAATATTTGGTCTACGGTAGATCGGTTCCGTCTGAAACCACATTGATAATCTCCGATAATTTCCTCGGCGTATTCGGTTATTCGGCTAGTCAGTATTGACGTAAATACTTTATAGCAGACCGGAAGTAGTGAGATCCCACGGTAGTTATTAGTGTCTGTCCGCGACCCCTTCTTGTGAATCGGTATAAGTATAGACTCTTTCCATTCTTCGGGTACTTTCTCATACTCCCAGATCTTTTTAATCAAAAGATGTATTTTTGAAATCCCAGCTTCCCCACATGATTTGATTAGTTCGCTAGGAATATTATCCGTCCCCGCTGCTTTATAGGATTTTAATTTTCCGATAGCTATTTCGACTTCCCCTATACTCGGTTCTTCTAATAACGGTTCAGCACTTTGAAATTCCAAAAGTGGTGATAGACGGGTATTTTCTGGATTCAAAATACTATCAAAGTGCTCTTTAAACTTCCTTACTATGTCTACCGGATCCGCTATGATGTTATTATTATTATCCCTAATACCAGTCGTAACTGGTCCTAGACGTTTACGTGATAAATTTATGCCTTTATACATATCTCTAACGTTATTTTGGATTCCATTATTTTCTATTTCTATTATTTTGTTTTTGAGATATTCTCTTTTTTTATTTTTAAGCAATTTAGTCGTTTCGTTCCTCATGCCTCGAAAGTAGGCATGATTGTCTTCGCTAGGATTATTTAAAACTTTGAGTTTAGCGGCTTTTCTTTTCTCACACGAGTTTAAACATTCTTCATCGAACCATGGTTTATTCTTATTATTTTCCCTTTTGCCCAGACACAAATTACTGACCTCTTTAATATTATCCCTAATCCCTTCCCACAATTGATCAATGTCTTCGCCATTCTCTGTCGATGGTTCTAATACATCAAATCTATTCTTGAGTTCAATTTCAAATTGTTTTCTAATCGCCGGAATTTTAAGTTTTTCCAGATTAAAATATTCGGTACGAGATCCGGTTTCTAACCTTTTTTTTATTGAAAGTCTTTGCCGAACTTTAGCGACTACTAGTTCGTGATCCGACCCGCATTCCGCCCCTCGGTACGACCTAACATTAATAACACTATTTTGCCACCTATGCTGCACCAAAACGTGATCGATTTGATTTCTTGTTTGTGAATCCGGTGATGTCCAGGTATATTTGTGAATATCTTTATGTTTAAAAGTTGTACTTTTGATTATTAAATTTTTAGAAGTAGCAAAGTTAATCAATCGGATTCCGTTATCATTACTAATTTCGTGTAAACTTTCTTTTCCAATAGTCGGATAATATATTTCTTCCCTGCCCACCTTTGCGTTAGCGTCTCCTAAAACTATCTTCATGTAATTTCGCGGTAATTTATCGAAGACCCACTCTAGTTTATCGTAAAATTCCGACTTAACTTCGTCATCGCTGTCTTCGGTCGGAGAATGTATGTTTATTAACGCGATTTTAAACCACCGCCCCTGAAATACAGCTACTGATATCCTGTCCCCGAAAAATTGAACGTCCCTCAAAGCGGATATCAACCTATTCCTAATCAGAAACCCAGTGCCTAAACAATAATTTTCGCCCCCGCCGTACCAAATTGTGTACTGTCTTGTAGACGATGGCCTTGTATTTTTCCAAACAATTTTTGTTTTTTCATCCCTGTTGCTAATAAGCAATGGCACGAAAGATGTGAAAAACCTATTTTCATCAGAGATATTTTGATCTACAAATGTTTGTTTATATTCAGTATGTCCTGAAGAGCCATCGCATTCCCATTTAGAGACAAGAGTAAGGTAGTGGCATACAGAATTCAGATCGGTGTCATCAAAATTCTTTTTACAAAATCCGCAGGGGCAAATTGGGGCAGGTCAATCCTATTAGGTCTTTTAGACAATAGTATAAGTGATGTTTTCATACAAGTATGAGAACGGAACATGATGGAGCTCAATAGTTATGGATTACTAAACATTCGTAAAAGTTGATTATTGGACCATCTACTTAAAAAATTTATAATTAATTATAACTCAAAATCTGAAAATTGATATAGCCTTTTCTGTTTTTTAGGTATGTTGTGAAAACCGGAAAAAATAATAGAAAATTATAAAATTGTTTTACAACATATTTTTAAAATTAAAATAGAATACGTATTATTAAACTCAAAAAAATATGTGTAGGTATGTGACGAATACTTTTATTTGTTACATAATGTAAAATGCACCACTACCTTTCCTAATCATGGGGATTTATTAGTCAACTATTAAGCATTCAAAAATCAACTTCATTTGGTTTTTCAAAAATGTCGAAAAATTACTACAATATCAGCAGTCAGAAGCAGATAAACTAGGTATCAAAATAAATAACAAGAAATGTGCTATTTGTGGTTAAAGTATGGAAAAACGTTATTTAACGGTTTTAACCGACTTCGAACGAAAGAGGAGGTTACTCAATTCAATATATGTAAGTGCTTTTTTGGGGGGGAGGGAGGGGGGGCTTTTTTTTCTATGTATGTTCATCGATTACTCCGAGATGGAAGGACCAATTCGAACGAAACCTTTTTAATCTTGTAGAGTATGACCACCCGAGGTGGTCCCTTTACAGAGTTGGGCAATATCTAAATAAACAAATAAAACTATCTAGATTCAAAAACAGATGGTAATTTAATTTATCTAGATAACTATTCGAAAATCGAATACTTTTCAAAGCATTCGAAAGCCGAATGAAAAACTATCTGTATTCGATGTTTGATAAATTCGAACCAGAAGATAGTTCTTCAAATACTTTTTGTTCTATTCGAATAATAAATCGAAAAAACTATCTTTTATTTGAATCTGTATTCGAAATTTCGAATTTAGATGGTTTTGTTTTTTATTATACGTCATTTCCGAGCTATATAAATACAAAAAATTTTCAGTTCTATTACCGTAAAAAATGAGAGTGTGGTGGAAGGCTCATTAAATCCAAACTATATTTAATTGACATTGACAAATTCAACCATTTCTTCATGATCACCCGGTCTAACCCCTCACCTCACATTACATTATGACCCTTTATTTATCAGGAATAGCAATTATTTTTAAGTTCGAGTAATCGGGCGTTAAGATATTAAAAACTTATTTTGGGGGATTTTTTCACATGAATGTATGATATTATTTTATCAAACACTTAGTTCTTGTAAAAAATATCTATTTTTCATTTAAGCGTGGGGGGGGGAGCACTAATATTGTAAATGGAAACCTTTTCGGACCTCTTTCACACAGGGGTCTAATATTATGTCATCGAATTCAGTTTATACTACAACTATCAATTATGTATTTTTGAGGGGGGGCTATGACATACAAGAAATTTATCGCTTGGATTTCTTCCACATGGGTTTATAATATTGTCATCGAAGACAGTTTATATTAAAAATATAAATGTTGCATATCAGTGGGGGGGGGGGGCGCTATGATATATTGCATTTCCAAGTCAAATTCAACCTTATCCATTTCAATTTCAACCTTTTCCAAATCATATTCAACCACTTCTTCATGTTCGCCCGGTCTACCCCCTTACCAAGGCATATTATATGGTATCATAACCAGGTATCCGTTAAAATTAATATTTATGTTAAAGTTCGATTAAGGGGGGGGGGGCGAAATTCAGAATCAAAAGAGTTGGGGGAGAACATGAGCAGTCAGTTAGTTATCGATGTGTTTTAAGTGCTTGTTGGAACAAACCTATACATAAGGGTGGCGGGATGGCCTGGTGGGCAAATGCGTCAGAAAATACGTGTTGCCCATGGCAACATATGATTGAGAACCGAAAGATAGCAAGTTCAAAACCCGGAGCCAGGGGACATTTAATAATACTCGGCATCAATCCCCCACCCTCTCCCCTGGCCCGGGAAACCCCGTATAGCCTAACAGGGGAGGAAGGGGAGGACCAAGAAAAAAAAAACCTATACATAACCTTAACTAATTTTTCAACAATATATTAAAATAAAGATATATAAAGGGGTCACATGTGGTGTTGTGGTTAGCATGGCAACCTACAAAACTAAAGGTCGCGGTTCGATCCTATGCCGTCCCTCGGATAGGACGCAAAATGGAGACCCCGAGCCTGTACGATGTCAGGTACTCGTTAAAGATCCCTATCCTAATTATACCTGGATAGTCAAAATTTCGGACTCCCATAGTATATCTCCCATTAAACTGTGTACGGGAGTTGAAAGCTAGGCTCTAATGAAGCTAATCAAACCTATCAAAATCGCACGCTAGTTTGAAAATACAAGTTACACCTAAACCACCTCGACGAAATATGGGAATTTAAGTATTAAAAACTCCACCTTGTTATTTATTTTTACAGTTCCTGTTTAGATAATATAAAACATTTATACATACTCGTAGTTATAACCAACTTTATAATAAAATAATTATTAACTGGTACTTTTATGCTACTAAGTAGCATAAAAATGGACATTAAAAAAACAAACAAATATATATTATATCAGCAGAATATAATATCGCAATTAGTGTGTATTTGTACAAATCAAAATAAATGTTTTCGTCCTATTGCCTGTTTCCGCTTTTTATACCATTTTCAATTTTGCTGAGAATTTATAAAAATCAAAAGATAATTATTTCATAATTTTCTGTGCATTTATTTTTACTGGTTCCTAGGTTTCGAAGTCGGTTTAATCTTTACTTTCACTTATCTATATATGAAATATGTAGTAAGATCATGAAAAAATTCAACTTCCGGTTTGTTTCATGTTTTTAATAATAAATTGACTTTTTGCATTTCTTATTTATTTGATAGAATAATATAACACAAAATTCGTAACTCACACACAATACATAAAACCATTCATATATCTTATAACCTTCAACACATATGATAATTAAAAATTAAATAATAGCAAAACAATGATAATAATGATAACAATTCCCAACATCTTCCTTTTTCTGTTTTTTTTTTTTTTTTTTTTTTTTTTTTTTTTTTTTTTTTTTTCATGTTCGCACAAATTTTCGGTTTCTTGTGTATAACGCCCCCTTTACGTCCACAACGTATTTCCTTCCTGGCTCTATCCTGATGACTTTACCTGTAACCCATGGTTCGAGCTTGTCTTGTGGCTTCTTCTTTATCCAGACTATTTGCCCGATTGAGAGCCTGGGCAACTCTTTGGTTCCACGATCATATTGCTTCTTGTAATAAGACTTCTTCTTGTCCCATCGTTGAACCACCCCTTCCGGAAGCACGGGTTTCAAAAGTTTCGGATTGATGGGCAGACACGTCTTCGTTCTTCTAGCCATTAGCAGTGCTGGACTATAGTCAATACCTTGTAGCGGTGTATTTCTCAGTTCAAGCAATGCTTTCTGAAAGTCCATTTTGTCTTCGCGTACTTTCTTAAGTAAATTTTTAAATATCTTGACTGCAGATTCAGCCTTTCCGTTCGCCTGATGATGATAAGGCGAAGAAAGTTCTAGCTGAAACTGCCAATCTTTGGCAAAATTCTTGAAATTTTGAGCCGTGAGAGGAGTGCCACTATCTGATACAACTGTTTCAGGCACACCGTATCTGGCAAACAGTTCTTTGCAGAACGTGATAAGGGTCTCAGATGAGCACCTTGCTGTCTTTCTTACTTCAAAGAATGACGAATAATAGTCGGTAACAATTATATAATGGGCTGTCCCTTCTTGAGCAAAATCTATAGCAATCTTTTGCCATGGTCTTATTGGTGTCTTGTCAAGAATCAGTGGTTCTCGCTGTTGAGCTGAAGCGAATTTCTTACAAATTAGGCATTGGCTAACTTCTTTTCGGATGTCTGTATTCATGCCCGGCCAGTAGAAAACATCCTTTGCTCTTCTTAAACATGACTCTGAACCTTGGTGGGTGCTGTGTAAACGTTTTGTGAGATCTTTTCTCATTGACTGAGGTACGACTATGCGCTCTCCTTTCATGACGATGCCATCTTCAATTCCTAATTCATCTCGAAACGGCCAAAAAGCTCGTAGTTGTTCTGGGAGTTTTTTAACACTCTCTGGCCATCCACTCTTTATAACCTTCATTAAATTCACTAAAACGTCATCTAAAACCGTTTGACTTTTTAATTGTAAAATCCTTTCTTGAGTGACATTCAAGTATTTATGCGAATGACATTTTTCAAAGCTCTTCAAATTGTCCGTGGAAAAAATTAAGATATCTTTCTCATCCTTGTGTTCATTACTAATAACTGGGGCACGAGATAGGAAATCGGCTACAGGAATAGATTTCCCTGGCTTGTATAAAATTTGGAATGTATACTTTTGTAGGCGAAGGAGCATGCGTTGTAATCTTTTCGGTGCATTTACAATTGGTTTTTTAAAAATTGTCTCGAGAGGCTTATGATCGGTCTCCACTACAATATCATCCTTACCAAAAAGATATTGCTCGAATCTTTCAAATGCATAAACTACAGCCAGACATTCCTTTTCTATTTGTGCATACGACATTTCTGCTTGACTTAAAGTTCTAGAAATAAATGCAACTGGCTTACCATCTTGTAATAAAGTCGCTCCCAGCCCATTCTGACTCGCATCACACTGAACAGTAGCTGACTTATGAAGGTTAAAGTATTGGAGAATTGGAGCTGAAGTGGCCAACTCTATTAATGCTTTGAATGCTTTGGTGTGTATTTCGTCCCATGTCCATTCTACATTTTCCTTTAACAAGTCCCTAAGGGTAGCCGATACATCTGATAATCTAGGAAGGAATTTTCCTAGGTAAGTAATAAACCCTAAAAATCGACGCAGTTCATCTTTATTTTGTGGAATTTTCATATCCTTCAATGCGCTAATTTTCTCAGGGTCAGGCTTTATTCCATCAGCACTGAGAATATGACCCATATACTTCACTTCTCGCAGCCCGATTTTGCATTTATTAAAATTAAACTTAATGTTTCTGCTCTCTGCACGCTGAAGCAAAGCTCGTAAATTTCGGTTATGGTCTTTTAAGGCTTCTTCGTCTGTATCTCCACAACCAAAGATCACTATGTCATCCGCTATAACGATTATTCCACTTAGACCTTCCAGCTCTTCATGAGCTCTCCTTTGAAATTCTTCTGGAGCTGATTTTACCCCGAAGGGAAGTCTTAGCCATCGATATCTTCCAAAGGGTGTCCAGAAAGTCGTGTATTTGCTGGCCTCTTCAGTTAATTTAACATGCCAGAAACCATCTTTGAGGTCAAGCGTGCTAAATATCCTGGCGTTTGTCAGATGGGGAGTAATTTCCTCAACTGTCGGTGCCTGATAATGTGATCTCTGTATTGCCTTGTTCAACTGATGTGGGTCTATGCATATGCGTAACTTGCTCGGTTTCTTGACTACAACCATCGCACTCACCCATTCAGTTGGCTCTGTTACTTTTTGTATAACATTCAAACGCTTCAATCGCTCTAACTCATTTTTTATTTCTTCTCTTAAAGCTAATGGATACCTCCGTGGAGGAACAACTACTGGTGGAACAGTTTTATCCAGCTTGAAATTATATAAGCCTTGAAAACATCCTAGTCCTTCGCCGACAGAAGGGTATGAAGCAATAATTAAATTTGGATCTTGGGAAGATTTTATTTCGAAAACGTGGTCATTTATGGTAATAAGACCTAACCTGATACAATCTTGAGCTCCTACCAGAGGGTTATGAGACGTGTGAATGACCTCAAAACTCAATTTCTGCTTTGATTTCCTCCATTCAATCGATAGCTGAGTTTTCCCTAAGGATAGCTGGGATTCTCCCCCATAAAATGTAAGTCTAGTTAGACTTTCAGTGAGCCTTGGTTTCTTTCCGCCGAATAAACGCTTCAAAGTCTCATAGCCGATGACGTTCCAAGTTGCTCCACTGTCTAATTGGCATTTCAATAACTTCAACTTATCTTGGACACAAACTGGTAAGTTTACATAAAGGCGGTTTCTGGGCTTCTGGTCGTCAATTTCATAAATATCCTGTTCTACTTCAATCGACGATTCACTGCCAGTATCAGCGTCTACTTTTCTTAATTTTTCATTTTTTTGCATGCATACTTTGGAAAAATGATTATTTCTTTAGCAAACATTACAAGCTTTACCATATGCTGGACAATTTCGAGCACCTCTTTCATGTTTTCCTCCACAATACTTGCATATCTTGAAGGGCTTTGCATCAACTTTAAAGTTTAACCCGCTTGTGCTCTCCTGCAATGTCTCATTTCCTCCATCATTCTTAATTTTTCCAGCCAAACATTCAGCATGTTCGTCCGTTACACAGATCTTTTCAGCCTTATCTAAAGTTAAGTCTCTTTTTTCTAAAAGCCTTTTTCGAAGATGTACATTTGATATGCCAGCAACCAGTCGGTCACAAATTAATTGTTCTTCCAATTCTTGCTTAGTGAGGTTCGCCAAAGCTTCAAAATCACAGTTACTGGCTATCTCATGAAGCCTGTTAATAAAATCTTTACAGGTCTCTTCGTGACCCTGCCTAGCACTGTTGAACGTGTACCTTTCAAATGTAACGTTTTTAGCCTGCTGAAAATATTTATCTAACCTAGAAATAACTTGCGCAGTGGATGATGGATCGCCACAAATTTTATTAATTAATCTTAATGCCTTACCTCCAATCACTGAAAGGAACAGGGCAAGTTGAACCTTTTTGTTGGAAATATTGGTCCCCTTTGAGCCACAAGCCTCTGCCAGGGTGATGTAGTTCTTCCACTGCATCTTGAAAAGTTTCCAATTCTCGGGAGCAGCATATTTGTCAGTGATATCTAATGCCTCAGGTAACGGAATATTATTCATGTTTTATTGAATCGAAACAACACCTGACACCATGTTTCATGTTTTTAATAATAAATTGACTTTTTGCATTTCTTATTTATTTGATAGAATAATATAACACAAAATTCGTAACTCACACACAATACATAAAACCATTCATATATCTTATAACCTTCAACACATATGATAATTAAAAATTAAATAATAGCAAAACAATGATAATAATGATAACAATTCCCAACACGGTTTTAAATGGAAATACACGTTTTGGGGTCCCCTCAGTCAAAATAACCATTTCCCGCGAAATTGTCTGTGTGTAAACAGATTAGCTTAAAAACTATAAACCGTGGGAACCTGAAATTGGGTATTTAGTGTATGTTTATGCCCGCGATGTGACAGCAAAAATTTCTATGGTCAAACGGAGCGATACTTTATTTAATGAATTTGGTCTAATTTTTAATTTTTTTTTAATTTCTCAAAAAGGCTCAAACGACTTTGATTAAACTCGGTATTTGACGTTTGTATATGCCCGTGATGCTACAGCAAAAATTAATCAAAATTGATCAATCGGAGGGGGCACATTACTTAATAAACTTTGTGCTACTAAGGGTGGATCGGTTTTAGACTGAGTAGATAACGATATCAACGCTACCATACCGTTAAAGTCGCAAAAACCTCTAGAAAAACTTCAGGTTATTGATAACCTAAGAAAGCTTAGGTTAGAGGTGAGAAAAGTCCCTCATCCTTGGTCCGGGAAGCAGCTGGGGCAGGATATAGGGAAGTTTACCGAAGCAGTCTCTAATTCTTCCTCAAGAAAAAAGAGAGTGCATCCAACCGTTATTCTCTATCACAACACGCAGTTGCATAACGAAAAATATTGGAAAGTATCCTGAGGTACGCATTACCCATCTGGAACCACTGCGACAAAGGAAGAGGCATGGAGGTTCGGGTAACCACGGTCGCAGCCCAGGACCTCCTCTCTCCACTACTCAGAACTATCACTCTCGACGTGAGCGACAGTGGTTACCCGAACCTCGACGTGATGGATCTAAGGTAATACGCCATGGCGGATTGTATAGTATGTTACGTCAAGTAGAGTACTATCTCATTTAGGCTGGTTTTAGCATACCTGCATGACGGTAACAATATGATGAAAACATACCCTCTATGGAGATGATTATATGAGATCGGCATAGGTATGTAATCTTCAGATACCTGGAACAAATTGAACAAATATAAAGGAGGACGATTGTATAGTGAGAAACCAATGCATAGTACTAGACGATCCTTCTGCCACACCTACATTTTCTGGAACGGTGCTGGTGGGATTTTACAGCGGCATCACGAATGTCTTCAGATATCCGAGACACCCGATAGTCTGAGTCATCGGGCTGGGGTGTGTCTAACGAATCCCATTCTTCATCAAGTAATCTTTCCTCCAGCGATGACCGGAAGGTACTCCAACTTCTTCTTCGAGTTCTAAAACCCTACCATGCCGTATTCATACCTAAGGATGTAACTGGATTTTTTTCCAGCCTAAATGGTCGGAACTCGTCTCGTATCGTCTCGTTTGAGTGTCCAATCCATGATGCGGTTTGATAGCGTCGTTAAACTAAATAGCCGCTCAAACAAATTTAATATTGCTTCTAGCCTGTTCATAGAAAATTTTGGAAAAAACAGGACAACGATTCAGCAATTATCACCACAACAAAATGGATGGGCACAAGATCGTATGATCTCACTATATAAAGATTGGCCATTTATTGTTAACTTTTCCAACAGTGAGACCTGTTTTAATTTTAATAGCGATTTATGATTGACGCAAACTTCCAGTGAATTCTTTATTACTCACGATGACCCCTCTCCATGGTTCCAAGAACCTTAAATATGTTCTTGTGAAAAATGCGTTAGATATACCTTTTTTTAATTTATCATCCTAAACCGTTTTTTCATGATTCGCCGATTGCCTTCAAGATCTTGGATTCATTATTGGGAATTAGAACAATGCACGAATAGAGTAGCATATAGTGTAATCTATAGAGCACGTTTAAAATTAAAAAATGTCTCACAATGACTATTTGAACAATATAACAAGTTGGAAATACCTGAGGATCGAGACCGGCGAGAGAGGCGTACGCTATGGATTGTGGAATAAGCATGAGGCCGACTGTAATCCCAGCCAAGAAGTCTGGCAGCACATCCTTCCTGCTGTACTTCCTAAATGTTTCAATGACTGGAAAGCGCAAAATGAGGACACGATGAACATCTTTCATCAGCATCATTTGACGGGAACTGAAACAGTGGTAAGGATTTCATTTGTTTTTATTTATTATTTTTTACAACAGCACAAATTTATGGCTCTTATAAATACGTCAGTATGATTGATATTACATATTATATTCTGCAGCAACTTCCAATGTCATTACATATTCAATTATATCATTCCAATGACAGTTCAAAATACTACAGCACCGTGATTGTTTTTCAAATGCTCCGAAGGATAACAGACCATCGATTGAAAAGATATAAGATCTTCAAAAGATTTTCAAAAGAAAATATTGTGTTCGAATGGAAATAAGGTTTCTATGTTTTAGGGGATTAATGGTATGAAACAAGCTAATCATCGAAGTCCGTTTTTACTGTCACTTACCTATTTTTTATTTATTTATTCTTCCAACCTTGCCTGCTTAGGCAATACGGATTATTGCAACAGTGAGATGATTCTGAAAATCAACTCACTGCCGCAACGTTTAACATCATCCCTATAATGGCCCCCAGACAATGAAGGCTAAAAATGACCATGTGTTGGGAGTAAATAGACAAGCTAAATTTTTGTCAGTTGTTAGTACTTAATAAAAGCAGTTTTTTTTCTCAACAGTCACTGCCCCCCACCCCCAACCAAACCTTCCGCCTCATTCACCACTTCTCTCCAAAATGTTAAATTAGATAAATGTTGACTTCATTGACTTATATAAAAGAGTTTTGAGGGTAAAAAGACAATTTCATATCATAAAACATGATAAAAGCATAAAAATTACAGGTATCGAAAAATGGCCCAACTTTGAAAATTTGTATCTCAGGAACTATTTAGTCTACTCTGCTAGTTTGGGCTTATATTGTAGGTAATTCAATCCAGCTTAAATATATTGAGAATAGGTAGTGCTTCTTCTTAGGCAAAACGAGGAAAACTGAAAAAGTGCAAACATTTTGGAGATTTGGGAAATTCACAAGAGATCGAGGGGGCTGCCAATGTCGGAAAGTTGGCTATTGTATGTAAGTCACATCCTATACTACCACAACTTGAAACTTAAAACCCCCTTCATGACAAGGTTCCTGGGGAAAAAAATCAATGTTTTTAAGAAAATATGCAAAAATGAAAAGATTTTTTAAACTTAATTAAAGATAAAAGATTCGACCGGGGCCCGGTGTGGCTGTGCGGTAAAGTGTCGTACTCCCATGCCGGAGCTGCGGGTTCGAGTCCCGCCCTGGGTGGTGCTTTTCTTTAGTAGGAGAAGTATCACCCAGTGCCATGGGTGTTAGTATGAGCAGTATAGGGCTTCAATGGAAGCCTTAAAGTCCCGAAAAAAAAAAAAAAAAAAAAAAAAAAAAAAAAGATTCGACCACGGACGGGAATCGAATCCAGGTACTCTGCGTCTACGTTGCATCGCTCATACCACTGAGCTAACGGTGGGGCCGTCCCAACCGAGATTCGCCTGAAGAAATAATAAAGAAAGAGCGATTGAGGCCGCTTCTGCCGACTACGCATCATAGCAAGTGTCCCGAATGCGCGCTTACTCATCTTAGTCATTATGAGACAGCAAGACATTTGCTAAAACTTTTATTTGAAGTATTTTTGGGTATTTTTTTAAATGAATTTTGTGTTACCTAAAAATTAATTCAAAAGTATATTTTAACTCGAAAAGTTGGTATATTTTAGATATTTATTGCTAAAGTACAAATTTCAAGCAGAAAAAATATATAACATCTTTTAAAGAATAGATACAGAGGTATAATATGATAAAAGATGTAGCAATGTATAATGAATAATAACGGAGTTATGAGCAATAACCAGAAGGGTCTCGAAACGGAGGTTCACGGGGGTCCCAGGGTTAGCGCAAACAGGAGCGGTTGGTACTTTTGAGAAAATACCGCATTTAGTAAGTACTAACAACTGGTGAAAATTCACCTTCTTTCTAATTACTACTGACTCAAAACCATCATTGCCTCAGCTATAAGGGCTATAATAACATAATAAAGTTTTTCTGTTTAATCGCTGGTGTAATGGTCCAATTCTCTTCTCCTCAGTCCATCCCAAGATGAAGTGGTTTGGGCCACCAGCTTCCTTCTTACTGTACACAAACGCTTTGAAGTACGGGTAGTTCTCTTTCGCCTCGGCTCAGGTAGATCGTTAGCAGCCCTGCCTTCCTCAGCAGCCTGGCTCTCAGTATTTCATAGGCAGTAGAGGCCTGTAAAACTTGCCTGTATATTTGATGTGTTTATATGCCCGAGATAAGACTGCAAAAATTTCATTAAAATTTATCAACATGAGAGGGCACTTTATTTCATTTTTTTCCCCGTTTTTACTTTTTTTTCGATTTTCTCAAACATAGCTTAAAACTAACTCATGTTTAACGAGAATCAAGTATTCTTTAATATCAGGTAAGCTTTATCATGATTAAAATGTTCTGAGGGGGCCTTTTTGGTTTTCCTGTAAAGTACCTTTGTTTTTGTTTATATGGAGAAATTATCTGTCTTTCGTTTAGCCTAAAAATAAGAAATGGCTAAATATGAAGTATGAAAAAAATGAAGTAAACATATACAGGAGAAAAAAAAAAATATTCCATCAACTCATAAAACACTTTGAGTTCACGCATGCTCAGTACGCCTTTGATGGCAGACCAATGCTTTATAATTAAAGATGTTCTGTTCATTTAATGGAAATTATTTGTTTCGTGGGAACTATATGAAGTTTTCAACAACTACATAGAGAATTATAAAATCAGACGACTTGGAGTATTATGCTTGCATTGCCGCAATATCGATTTTTTTTATTGTTAAAGGACTGAAAATGTTGCTTTGAGAGAAGAAATTAATTCTTTTAAGGAGCGTGAACGTGTTCTGGAGAGCCGGCTGGAGAAATTTGAGAATCATGCTCAAAGAAACAATTTAATTTTAAAAGGATTAACATATAAAAAAGAAGACAATCTATGGGAAATCGTACAACACTATTTCACTGATATTCTGCAAATTAAAGATAATATTAAAGGTTCGTCCTTTAGGAAATGAAAATATGAAAACAAGAGCAGTATTAGTGACGTTTCTCAGATCGCATGATAAATGATCTGTTTTAAGAAATTCTAGCCGTCTCAAGGGAACAGATTGGAAAATCGATCAGGACTTTTCACCAGAGATACGTAGACATAGATATAAATTATTCCGTCGGCAATGGGAAATTAGAAAAGTAAACAATAATATTAAGCCCATAATTCGTACTGACAAATTATTTATAAATAGAAATACATTTACTTGGAACGAATGTAATGGTTTAATTTTTGAAGGTACTGCTGGTATACCGAAGTTAAATGAAATAACTGGTCATGATTTTTCTAATTTCATCAATAGTTTACTTATCTCAGATACATCCTCGCGAAATAGAAGCAAGTCTGCCAACATCACATCTTTATCAACTAGACAACAGTCAACTACATACATCTAATGTTGCTGATATTTGAGATTTATCCTGCCGGCAAATTTCTGGTAGTAACCTAAATTATGTTAATTTTGTTTTATATAACATTGCAGGACTTGATAAAAAAAATAGGTGATTTATTTGTTTATTTTTTATTTTTATTTTTTTTTAATTTATTAGAGCGATTGGTGTATTTTTTTCTTTTTGAAACACATATTGCTGATTTTTCAAATAATTTTTCGCAATTTAATCTTCTTTTGATATCTGCCTCTAAAGTTTGTAAATACGGTAGGCCTAGTGGAGGAGCATTATACCTAATTAAAAAGAAATTTAACCATATTTTTAGATTTATTAAACTAGATGGTATAGATTTGATTTTGTTTCAAAATATATCTAATGACAACTTACTTAAATTGTTCACACTAGGATAAAGATCCTTCTGAAACTTATTAATAGTACAAATGTAATTTTGATGAATTAAGTTTAGAATACTAATATGTTTTGTTTAATTATTCAAATTGTGTTTGATTTTAGTGTTTGTTGTTTAAAATTATCCATCTAATTGTAGGTAACTAAAAACTCCAGCAGACGGTTCCCGTGCCTTAATTGTTTATTATATTTATATTTACCTTGTATATTTTGTAAAATAAACTTATTATTATTATTATTGTTAAATAAAAGTTTTTATTTCCATCAGTGATAATATGGGATATGGAATGTAGGCTGTCACATCGCGGGCAAATACAAACATCAATAACCCAGTTTGATCAAAATAGTCACAGGCATTTTCGTTAAAAAAAAAAAAAAAAAAGTCTCGTGCCATGCGCGCAACACAAAACTTTCACTTACCAACTTAATTTGATTAGAAATTAACGTTTTTTGTTAAATGCCATTTCTCAAAGTCACACATTTTTTCAAATTCATTTACTTATTTGTGTTTGTATTGTTTGTTTGTTTGTTTGTTTAACGTCCATTTTTATGCTACTAAGGCTAATCGGACGATGCTACAGTGGGAGTCCTAAATTTTGCCTATCCAGGTATAATTAGGATAGGGATCTTTAACGAGTACCTGACATCGTACAGGCTCGGGACCTCCATTTTACGTCCTATCCGAGGGACGGCATAGCTAAGGATTTTTTACTCCCATTAAAAAATCCTAGGGCCACCGCTGGAATCGAACCCGCGACCTTTAGTATTGTAGGTTGCCATGCTAACCACAACACCACAGGTGACCCCTGTGACACACCACAGGTGTGTGTTTGTATTGGCTCTTTAAATTGCACTAATTTTTTTCATTATTACATAAAAGTGTTAACTTGTGATAATTCGGCAATACTCCAAGTCGTCTGATTTTATAAATCTCTACTCTACTCTAGTTGTTGAAAACTTCATAGAGTTAGCAAGAAACAAATAATTTCTATTAAATGGACAGAACATCTTTAATTATACACCTTTTAAACTTTAAGAAGGTATTTTATTGCCTGCTAATATATTTAAATTTTTTTTTATCTTACCAATAATTTTTTTTTTTGTTTTTAGTTTAGTTAGTTTGGAGCAAATTTGATGTAGCGACTAATTTACAAATCTAATTTCGAGCTTCATATTTTAAATGGTGTAAAATATTTTTAAAAATTTAATTTTAAAACCGGACCCTTCCCAAGCTTTTTGGCCGTCTTTGCTCTAAAATTTCCAATATCTATTTATATAACAATTAAATATGTATATACTATTATATTTTATTTATATTAATATATACTACTTCGTATTATTTTAAAGCATAATGATTTCTCCAGTTTTTCTGTAATAAAACTATATGTTGATCCAACGAGTTAACAAGTTATGATTCTAAGAACATTTCTCAGCAAATTTTTCATCAACAAAACTTTCGTAGCGCCCATTATTATGAAAATTTTACTATAATTATGTTACAAACTAGATACCCAGTTCTAATAAAAATTTAATGTTCTTTTCGATATATAATGTAAATCAGGCAGCTGAATCGTACAAATATATTTGTTTCTAAACCGGTAATGTAATTTTGTAATAAATTTAAATTATTATTTATTGATTATGACTCCATATTTTCTAATTACTCATATTCCAATATTTTTATGTGAAAATTTGTATGAATATTCTTTTGTAATGATGTTTAGAGGTTGTGTGGGGGGAAAAAATTATCAGTATAGATTTATCTCTTCTTTGAAGCAGTGGGGCGTAAAATATAATGTTTTTTAATGACCGTCACAAACAAAATCTTAGTTTACGAATAAAGATGGGCTGATGATAAAAACTTTTGATATGATTATCTTTTGAATATCTCATTAAAATTAGTACTCACTAGCTGAAATGTACCAATAATAGCACTTGTGGATATTCCCTTCAAGCAATAGACAGAATGTTATAATCACAACTGCAGCTGTAACCGCAAAGAAACAAAATCGAAGCGGGAGGTGGAAAAGAAGAGAAGTGGGGAACAATACTGAAGTATGATTTTAGCTGTGGTGGGGATGTAATAAAGAATACAGTAGGTATACAGGAATACAGGAAATATATAATAATAATTCCTTTTAATAAATAAATTTCAATAAATAAATAATATTATCTGTAGACTATAGCAAATAAAAAACCAATTTATAAATTTTCAAAGTTTATTAATTAAAAACATCCAAATTCATAAAACTGTACATGGATTACATGCGATTGATTTTGGTTTCTTCAATAAGTGCTGGTTTTAAAAGTTTGGCAACCCCATGGGGCAATGGCGTTATTGTATATAATATACAATAACCAAGCCGAGATAGGTTCTAATCAGGGGGCTATATAGAATCTATGTACGGTTGAATGTTACTGATGGCCTCGAGGTGTTTAAAAGGTCCTGGTACTGCTACAAAAAAACTGAACAATGCCATCAGCCATTTTAATCGTTGTTTTTTTTTTTTCGTCTTTATATAACTAATTTCGGGAAAGGCCCAATTTAATAGTCAAAAAATAAGTAAACAGTGTATATAATGAACATGAAATAGCCCTAGTTAGTGTAAGTCATTTATCTAAAACCTATTTAGGTATAAGTGACTTATTATAGGCCAGGGGTGGCGAACCAATGGCAAGTGTGCCAGTGACAGCAGGTGTGAAAATTCTGCTGGCATCAGATTCATACTGTAATTTTTCCATCATTTTTATATTTACGTGGTCAACCATTAAACATGACGTCAACAAAATTATTTTCCGAAATGAATTTAAAAAAAATAATATATAAATGTAATGGCTGGTGAACCTAGTTCGGTGTGTACCTTGCTAAAGAAGACGCAATGTAAACCTGGTATAAAGTATTTGTGATCAAATTGGCAGCAACAAAAATCTAATTAAACTTGTTTTTTTATAGGAAAATTGTGATTACAGGTCTTATAAGTAAAACTCTCTTAAATTGTATCAATAGAATTATTGAAATTGTATTACATAATTTCTTGAAAAAAAATAATTTCAATTTAAACATTACTTCCATTTAAAACTGTCCCGTGGCATGTAAGCGACTCGATAAATACAATTTTTAAATTTTTGGAATGCGCTCAGAAAAAGGTTCGCCACCACTGATCTAGATCATTCATGGGTATCTCACAGCCTTCTAGATGTTATGTTTTCCCGCCAATTTTAAAAATATCAAACGCCATTTGATTCCCGATTCACCAGTACAAAAATTATTCATCATAAGAAGGTTAGCCACCATCAGGGGCGAATTCAGCAAGAAATTCAGGGGGGTCATGACCCGTAAAAACGGCATAGTAACTACCTACTTGCATTATTCGCTTTAAACTAAAATAAAATTTAAATCCCAAAATATTTGGGGGGTCATGACCCCTGTGACCCCCCTGGATCTGCCATTGACCACCACTGTAATTATTCATCATAAAAAGGTTAGCCACCACCGCTAAAGGTGATTTAAGCATTAAGCCTGAATAACACCTACTGAGTACTGGGCCGAGACAGTGCACTCGGCCGAGTACTCGGTTAATCTAATCAGCAAAGCCAGCATACACACAGAGGAAAACATACAAAATTATTTTAAATATTTCACCATTTTTTTTTTTAAATTAATGGCAGGTATGATCAAGTTGCAAAATTTCTTAAAAACTTTCTTGATTTGTATTATTTGCCTCCTACTATGTTTCACGAAGGTATAACCACAATGCAATGACACGCCCGCTGTTTCCTCCACGTGTAATCACCCCAATCCTCCATATTTTGTTCGGCCGAGTGACAGAGCGAGCTACTCAGCCAAGCTACTCGGTAGGTGTAATTCAGGCTTAAGGCCTGAATTAAACCTAACGAGTTCTGGGCCAAGACAGTGTTCTCGGCCGAGTACTCGGTTAATGTTATCAGCAAAGTCAGTACTCAGTCTAGTAGCAGGCGGGTGATTTGGGCGAGACAGTAGATAGAAGGGTTCTATTCTCTCGTCCGAGTAACCCCCCCCCCCCCCCGCCCACCCCAGGCTCACTCTACTCGGCGCATCACTCGGTTGGTGTGATCAGTCAAAGTGATGTAAACAAACAGTAATCGTTTCGGTTGTGGAATATCTTCAGTTTACGAATCCAGTATAAAATGGCTCCAGGAATTGAAACCTACCATGGAAATCGGGAACAAAAGGAAAACACATGATAAGTAGATTTTTTATTACATAAAAAATTATTTTAATTATTTCACCAATTTTTTTTTTAAATCTATGAACTTAAAAAAACAAAAACAGATTTGATCAAGTTGCAACATTTCGTAAAAACTTTCTTGATTTGTATTATTTGCTTCCAACGCGGAACCATGTTTCACGAACGTAAAACCACTATGCGCTGACTCGCCTGCTGTTTCCTCCACGTGTAATCACCTCAATGTTTTGCTCGGCTGAGTGACAGAGCGAGCTACTCGCCTCAGCTACTAGGTAGGCAGAGATGGTCAAATTGTATCTGCTGATACAGATATCGGATACTGTAACTGTGAAAAGTACTCATGAGAGCAGATACAGGTAGTATCCGTATCCGTCCAATAGTTTCCAAAGGATCCGAGTACTTCTCGTATCCGTCAGCTACGGATACAGTGACTACTCGTATCCGTCAGCACGGATACCCGAGTATCCGTGAGTACTTCGGTATTTAGTTATTTTTTTACGGATACTATTTCGGATACTTCTACTTCTGTGGCTGGGAATGTTTATAATTCTATTATTAAAATTATAAAAAATGTATTAGTATTAAGCCGTCAACATTGTATCTTTCGAAATGAGGGTCCAATATACAAAGCGATAATTTTGAAAAAAAGTAATAATTTAAAAAAATGATAGAAATATTCCGTTGTGAAAATTATTTTCTTTTTTTATCTTTTCGGATTTTTAAGATTGTATACTACTGTGATGATAATAGTGGCTTAGAATTGGATAATACTACCGATTTTAAAATTCGTGCTGGGGGGGGGGGACATTTTTTTAACTTTCCGTTTTCTTCGAGAAGAGTCTTTATGTTAACGGGGGAGCAGATTTTGAAAATAGTTACATTTTTTAAAATTTGGTTGGAGAGGAAGTTACTACGATTTTTTTTATAACCTCTGATTAATTTGTTAAGAGTGTCTGTCTATCTCTATCTTTAGGCGTTCGTAGATTTTGAAAAAGTATTAATGTTTTACAGATACTTCTACTTCTGAGGTTAGGAATATTTACAATGTTGTTATTAAACTTTTTTATTATTATTAAGCCGTCAACATTTTATGTTTTCGAAATAAGGATCCATTATTGTTGCTAAAATCGAAAATTTTAAAAATAGTCATAATTTTAAAATTGAAATTATTTAAAATTAATAATATTCCCAAACGGGAATTTTTTTTTTCTATTTCTTCACAATAAAGAAGCATAATTATGTTTTGGCTGGCCTAACTTTTGAAAATAGGAATAATTTTAAAATATTATTTCTTAAATTAAAATATATAAATTTCGATTTTGTGGGGGGGGGGGGGGTTCACCTTAAAGAGAAAATTGTAACTTCTAAAACTAATTCGATAAAAGAATTTATATTTTTGTAAATATACACTAACTGAGGGCTCATACGGGTATGGATTTGGTGAATGGTATCAATTTTAAAATTCGATGCAGCAAGGGAGGATTTCTTCGGGAAGAGAGTTTAAGATAACGGGGGAGCAGATTTCGAAAATAGTTACAATTTTAAAATTTGGTGGGTGGTTACTACGCAATTTTTTCTTTAACTTCTGATTAATTCGTTGTGAGGGTCTATATTAGTTGCACATAAATTTTATTATAATACGTTTTATTATAATCAAAATATAAAGAAACATAGAGTAAGAGTAGATATGAATTAAAACATTCCTATCTAAAATGGAGACACTATAAATCAAAAAGAACCAGGAACAGTTTATTTGAGATAATACGAGTAAAATGCAATTCACAAACTATTTCAATTTTTTTAAAATAAATTAAATTATATGGAAAAACATTTGTACTATCTTACATTTTAATAATTTATTCAACTTTTTATCTTTTGAACTTAGGAAACTTTTTAACTTAAAAATGACTTAAGAATCTTTGTCATTGTCGCATAGGAAATACGCGTAGGCTGGTAACAACAAGAAGTAACAAAATAATGGAAACCAAATCAAACTGATGGTTTGTTAGCATGACTGTCATGCTAACACACCATGGGTGTGCCATGACATGGGTACTTTATAAAGATGATCATATAAAAGTTGGTGAAATTAAAAATGAATATTTCAATAAGTAGTTGGTTACAATGATAAAAAATAAATAAAAAAACTCCTAATTTCATTTCTGAGTAATGCAGATACTAGGGCAAAATTATGAGGGTAGAGGTACGAGAGGTTAATTTGCCGACTTCTAAGGGTTTACTGCGGGGAAACCCAACCCTTTTGAAGTGAAAGGGTACACAACGACCAAGTGTAAAATTAAGATAAGGAATTGTAAAACTAGCAATATACAATAGATGGTACAGTATACAAATTGTTAATATCTGGACTCAATAATAAGATAAAAGAGAGAGTACACACAGGCAGACCTGGGCATTATTTAAATGGTTTCGGTTTTTCATATTTGATAATAAAATAGTTTGTTTTTGTTTTTTAATATTTTTAGAACAATATTTCTTTTTATGGCAGATTGAAATTTTTTACATTAAATCTACTCGAAGAAGTACTTATAATTAAACATTTTAAACATAAATTCTAGAAAAATCTGGCGAATCAATAAAAAATAAACTTTTAAAAGGTGACT
The DNA here is from genome assembly GCA_911387785.2 of Aelia acuminata. NCBI lineage: Eukaryota > Metazoa > Arthropoda > Insecta > Hemiptera > Pentatomidae > Aelia > Aelia acuminata. Next base: position 156,926,237 of record OU426978.1, on the reverse strand, counting down.
TAAATACTACAAAGAATTTGCTTAAAACATTACATTTATACATTCACATTGACTAAACAATGATCATACAGGAAGTTATTTTGGGGCAAAAAAAAATACATGGACTGGACAATAACTCCTCGTCGTCCCAAAAAATAATGCTTGGTAGTATGCATTTGCTGCTTTTAAAGTCCGATATAAATAATTAGCATCGATAGTAATAATTATTTTTGCAAATGTGAATGTTAGGCCCCTAAAAATAATTTCTTAGAACATTTAGAAATGCTTATAAATATGAACCAAATGGAAAAATAACCCAAATGTGAACCTGGATCGGAACTATTTTTTGACTTATAAACGCGTCTGGCGCGTTCTTAGTAAGAATTTTTAACCAGCCAGACGATCGAATTTCGTGTTTAGGAACCTTTTTGAATCAGTTGGCACAAGAATGAATCGTATGTTATGTGGGTAAGTCTTTGTGATTCTCGCGCGCCGTTCGCGCGCGTCTGGCAGGCACTAGTAAGAGTTTTATCGCCAGACGATTTTTCCCTTTCTATAGAAATGAAAACCTAACGATTAAGCCATATTCCAACCTTATGTTTTATGGGTGAATTAATTTTTAAGGCATTATGTAGTAAGAATTTTATCACTGCCAAACAGTCGGTTTCGCACTTAACTCTGTTGTTTCTAACTATGCTGAAATTTTTAGGTGTATGTTCTATGGGTGAGATTTTTTGCATCTGGCTCCTGTATTATAACAATTCCTTTGATTTTAAGAATCCCTCCGTATTAGCTACTGTACTTAACCATGATAAACGACTCCTCTCAAAATCCATATTCATCCATCTGGGAAAAAATAATACTATAATCTATGACGTAGATAAAGGGATAATTTCATCTACTTACTCTAACTATTATTATATCACTTCTTTTTTACATACTTGTTTTCATTTTTTATATGCATTGTTACCTTGTGTGTACTCTCACTTGTATCTTATTATTGGGTCCAGATATAAGCAACTTCTTTACTGCTGTATCATCTAAATTATTAGTTTTACAATTCCTTATTTATATCTATTTTACACTTTGTCGTTGTGTACCCTTTCACTTCAAAAGCGTTGGGTTTCCCCGTAATAAACCTTTTGAAGTCGGCAAACTAACCTCTCCCTCCTCTCAAACAATTTTTCCCTCAGTTTGTGCATTACTGTGGACTTGACAAGGTAAATATCAGATTTTATTTTGTCATTCTAACCAGCTACTTAAATTAGATGTTTTTGAGTTATAGGCTTTGGAACTCGGTTTCCACCAAAATCGTAAAAAATAAAGATCTTAGATGTTGCAAACCCATCCGCGAAACCGATTTAAAATTCAAATATATTTATTATAATAATTACTTATATTATAAAATTATATTATAATAATTAATTATCTTATAAAATTCAAATATATATATATATATATATATATATATATATATATATATATATACTATTTTCAAAAGAATAGCCTTTTATAGTTGGAAGTAAGCAATTCTAGGCCACTATGCGCTAAATAGGTTCACGTTTAAATTGCTTTGTCTCTACAGGAGTAGGCTAATTATAGAATTAAGGAGCTCGTTTTACACACAATTAGATATTCTACTACTATTACTGGTAACATTTTTTATTTGGAGTATCCCTCTTCAAATGGTAGGCTTTGGAACATGAGCGTCATTCATTTTTCCGCTAAAATCCGACATTATAGTGCGCCCCCCTCCCCGCCGCTAAAATACAAAATGAAAATTTTTTTCAATAACACCGTCCATGATAACATAATATTGAACCTCTGTGTGAAAGAACTCGAAAATCTAACTTCTATATAGTGCGCTACCCCCCCCCCCCTCTCCACCGCTATGAAAATACAAAATAAATATTTTTTTAAAAACAACTTCCCCGATAACATAAAATTTGATCCCTGTGTGAAAGAAATCCAAAATTCTAACATAGTCATGGACACCCGTTTAAAAGAAATCCGAAAAGGTTACCATTTTCAATATTATAGCGCCCCCCCCCCACTCGAACTTTAAAATAAATATTAATGTTAATGGATACCTGGTCATGGTATAATATGCTTAGGTAAACATGAAAAAGTGATTGAATTTGACTTTGAAATGCTATAAAAAGCTTATAATCAACCACTCTTACAAAACAATAGACCATTTGAAAGAAATCCATATATTGGAGTTTAAATTTTTGGACAGGTAACCGCAACACATCCTTTAAAATTTTTAATAGAATTTTTTTTTTCAAAATCTACGACTGCATTAATATATGATCGAACCTCATAACAAAAAATCTGGTTCGTGCTCGCAACACACAACTTTCACTTACGAACGGTTTTGTTATTTGCTACTTCTTAAATGTACAGAACGGCTTTAATTATGAACAATGGTCTGTCATTAAAGGCGTACTCCACATGCGTGGCCGCAACGAGTTTTATGAGTTGACTGAATAATTTTCTTTTTTTCTCCTCTATATGTTTTCTTTATTTTTATCATATCTCATATTTAGCCATTTCTTATTTTTAGGCGTAACGAGAGACAGTCGATTTCCCCATATAAACAAAAACAACGATAGTTTACTGGAAAACTAAAAAGGCCCCTTCCCCATTTAAGCCCCCTCAGAACATTTTAATAATGATAAAGCTTACCTGATATTAAAGAACACCTAATTTTCATTAAACATGACGAATTTCATAAAAATCGTTAAAGGCGTTTTTGAGATCATCGAAAAAAGGTAAAAATTGGAAAAAAAGTTATGAAATAAAGTACCCCCTCCGTTTGACCAACTTTGATGAAATTTTGGCTATCACATCTTTGGCATATAGATACATCAAATACCCAGTTTGATCAAAATCGTTAAAACCTTTTTTGAGTAAATAAAAACAAGACGTGAAAATGATACAAAATTTACTAAGTAAAGTCCCCCCTCCGGTTGATCAACTTTGATGAAATTTTTACAGTCATATCTCGGGAACATAAATAGATCAAATACTCAGTTTAATCAAAATCGATAGAGCCGTTTTTGAGAAAATCGAAAAAAACTTAAAAAGTTATTAAATAAAGTACCCCCTCCCTTTGAGCAATTTTGATGAAATTTTTGCTGTCACATCGCGGGCATTTCAGGTTCGCACGGTTTATAGTTTTTGAGCTAGTATGTCCACACACACACACACACACAGACCATTTCGCGGGACTTGGTTATTTGGACTCAGGGGACCCCAAAACGTGTATTTCCGTTGAAAACCGGAAGTCAAAATTTTTCACGATCGCAATACTTTCCCTTACTAAGCTGCTCACAAATTGAAGTGGACGACTCATAAAAAGTTAGGTAACTCTCTTTTTTAACCATACTTCTGGTTGTTTTTTGTATATTTGTGCTTACAGTACCTCACTTATCGATTGTTAATGGTTTTGGCCTAAAGTGGCCTGTGTCTGACATGTGTGGCCTCACCTTTAGGCATAACTAAAGGTAATATGTAAGTTAAATTAAAAATAATAATGTGTGGCCTGACCTTAAGCCTGCATTACACCTACCGACAGATTTGGGCACTATCCTAGTAAAAAAGTACTAGTTACGGATGCAAGATACAAGTTACGGATATTTTTTTACTCGGGGACTGTACTCGAATCCGTTCAATAGTTTCCAAAGGATCCGAGTACTTCTCGTATCCGTCAGCTACGGATACTGTGACTACTCGTATCCGTCAGCACGGATACCCGAGTATCCGTGAGTACTTCGGTAAAACTTTATTATTATATAATTATTACTTTTGAAAAAAAAGTAATAATTTAAAAAAATGATAGAAATATTCCATTGTGAAAATTATTTCCTTTTTTTATCTTTTCGGATTTTTAAAATTGTAAACTACTGTGATGATAATAGTGGCTTAGAATTGGAAAATACTACCGATTTTAAAATTCGATGCGGGGGGGGGGGGATTTTTTTAACTTTCCCTTTTTTTCGAGAAGAGTCTTTATGGTAATGGGGGAGCAGATTTTGAAAATAGTTACATTTTTAAAATTTGATTGGGGAGGGAGTTAGTACGATTTTTTTTATAACCTCTGATTAATTTGTTATGAGTGTCTGTCTATCTCTATGGTAACGCGTTTGTAGATTTTGAAAAAGTATAAATTTTTAAATTCAATCTTGGTGGTTGGGGGGGGGGGGGTATTCCTCATTCCACAACTCTAAATTCACGGATTATTTCGAAATGTGGGTCTCGTTGTGGCGGCTTATTTTTTGTTGATGTAGGGGGGGGGAGCAGTACTTGCTACTTTTGAGAGATCTGTAACTTCTCAATTTTTTTTGTTATGAGGTTCGATCATATATTAATGCAGTCGTAGATTTTGAAAAAAAATTCTATTAAAAATTTTAAAGGATGTGTTGCGGCTACCTGTCCAAAAATTTAAATTTCAATATATGGATATCTTTCAAATGGTCTATTGTTTTGTAAGAGAGATTGATTATAAGCTTTTTATAGCATTTCAAAGTCAAATTCAATCACTTTTTCATGTTTACCTAAGCATATTATACCATGACCAGGTATCCATTAACATTAATATAATATTGAAAATGGTAACCTTTTCGGATTTCTTTTAAACTTTGTGTGTCCTTGTAAACTTTAAAATTGGGTGTCCATGACTATGTTAGAATTTTGGATTTCTTTCACACGGGGATCAAATTTTATGTTATCGGGGACGTTGTTTTTAAAAAAAATATTTATTTTGTATTTTCATAGCGGTGGAGAGGGGGGGGGGGGGGGGTAGCGCACTATATAGAAGTTAGATTTTCGAGTTCTTTCACACAGAGGTTCAATATTATGTTATCGTGGACGGTGTTATTGAAAAAAAAATTTATTTTGTATTTTAGCGGCGGGGAGGGGGGCGCACTATAAAAAAGGTATAATGTCGGATTTTAGCGGAAAAATGAATGACGCTCATGTTCCAAAGACTACCATTTGAAGAGGGATACTCCCAATAAAAAATGTTACCAGTAATAGTAGTAGAATATCTAATTGTGTGTAAAACGAGCTCCTTAATTCTATAATTAGCCTACTCCTGTAGAGACAAAGCAATTTAAACGTGAACCTATTTAGCGCATAGTGGCCTAGAATTGCTTACTTCCAACTATAAAAGGCTATTCTTTTGAAAATAGTATAAAATATTTGAATTTTATAAGATAATTAATTATTATAATATAATTAATTATTATAATATAATTTTATAATATAAGTAATTATTATAATAAATATATTTGAATTTTAAATCGGTTTCGCGGTTCAGCCGGGTTTGCAACATCTAAGATCTTTATTTTTACGATTTTGGTGGAAACCGAGTTCCAAAGCCTATAACTCAAAAACATCTAATTTAAGTAGCTGGTTAGAATGACAAAATAAAATCTGATATTTACCTTGTCAAGTCCACAGTAATGCACAAACTGAGGGAAAAATTGTTTGAGAGGAGGGAGAGGTTAGTTTGCCGACTTCAAAAGGTTTATTACGGGGAAACCCAACGCTTTTGAAGTGAAAGGGTACACAACGACAAAGTGTAAAATAGAAATAAATAAGGAATTGTAAAACTAACAATTTAGATGATACAGCAGTAAAGAAGTTGCTTATATCTGGACCCAATAATAAGATACAAGTGAGAGTACACACAAGGTAACAATGCATATAAAAGTTAAATTAAAAATATTCTGAACATAACCTATATTAGTGCTGCGGTGCGGACATTTGTGGCCTGACCTTTAAGCGTCCAATAAGAGCCCCCTTACGAAATCCCAAAGCCTAAAAACTTTTAGCTATATAGCACAGATAATTTTTCCGCCTCAGCAAAAGGAGTGATAATCAGAGGGTATTGTGAAATGTTGAATTTTAGAATTTGATCTAGGAAAGTGAAAAGGAGAGGTATAACAGAAGAGGAAATCCATATTAGACAAACATTAAAGTGTTAATATGATACGAAGCAAATATATATAATACAAATAAAAATTGATTGATAGTTGAGAGTTATATATTTATGTGCGAAATGGTAATGATAAAGGATTAAAGATGCATAAATGGGAACAACCAACATAATCTACAAATGAACAGTTTTCTAATACATATATTTTAAGTACTACAATAGATATGAGTTCAGATACTATTTAAATATATGCGAATTTCCAGTGATGCTTAAAATTTGTTGGTCCACATTGCAACATCTAACAATAAAATTTAATATTTTGTTTTGTAGATTTATTTGTTTGTTTTTAAAAAATATTTTTAAATAATTTATTTTTTTTTTGAAGAGAAAAGATTTGGCTCCGCCGGGAGTCGAACCCGGGTCTCCTGCGTTACATACGAGGATGCTAACCACTACACCACAGAGCTCGACTCAAGGCAGAGCAAATCCTTCCTCTTCACTGATATTTGCTCTGCCTTGAGCCGAGCTCTGTGGTGTAGTGGTTAGCATCCTCGCATGTAACGCAGGAGACCCGGGTTCGACTCCCGGCGGAGCCAAATCTTTTCTCTTCAAAACATAAATTATTTAAAAATAATTTAAAAATGGTGGTCAGCCACGAACTAAGATTAGATTAATTTTTTTAAAAAATAATTAATTGTTTTCCTGACATGATTAAAGGGGTTAAAAATTTGACATATAAATACAAAAGTTACAAATAATTTAATAATATAAGAATCTGAGTATCCCTTAGGTACTATATCTTTGTTTTCATAATTTCAAGTAAAATTTATTTAAATAACCTATAATAAAAGGATACTTTTTAAATGATCCAATCAACATAGGAAAAAGAACAAATTATATTATAACACGATTTATCAGATGGAAGAAAGGGAATACAAGGTGTTAGAAATAGTATTTATTAAATTAATGTAACTATAATCGACTAACTTAATTATAATCCACCGATGATTAAATAAGTCGAATTATTTTAATTATTTCTTAATTTATACTTTTTTAATGTTATACTGTCCCAACCCAATCAAAACTTAAACATGTACATTTATCAATAATTTTTCAATCAATATTACTAATTTGCTGGATTAATGAACTTAGAGATGAAACATTCGACTTGCTATTTGAGCTGTTGAAAATTCGCTGTATAAATTTATGAAGCCGATATAACAAAAGATGGTGGTGACTGGATCAGACCTATGGGCGGATCTAGCCGGTTGTAAAGGGGTGGGCTGCAATCCCAAATGGTAGGGGCTGCATTCCCACAGCCCTCCTGGATCTGTCAATCAACTGTTTTACCTTTATTTTATTTTCAACAACTAAAATTACAATTATTCTGTATATTATTTGAGTATTACTTCGGATAAGCAACTCCAAGATGGCAGCCGGCGTGAGTAAACAATAAGGTATTCCGATCACGCCCTACCCGGTATCCACGATTCAGTTCGGGTGTACGGAGAGTTTCCACATTTTTGGAAGGGAATTCATTCCCCCTTCCTTACTTTATTAGGTTAGGTCTGATCCAAATCACCACAATCTGTACCTATATTCGAATGGCATATTTACATAACGAATTTCCAACAGCTCGTCAATACTTGGAAATATTGATCGAAAAGTTATTGACATATATGTATAACTTTTCATTGGGTTAGGGCAGAATAACATTAAAAAATATAAACGTTTAATTAAATTAACGTTGCGCAAGTAACCAATGAAGGTCTACTGAAATGCGATTATTGCTAGTTGAAACTTATTTAATTAAATTAATTCTATTTAATTAATCATCAGTGGATTATAATAAAGTTAGCCGATAATTATAGTTAAATTGATTTTTATAGATACAATTTGTAAAAACATTTTATTTCCTTTCTTCAATCTAACAATTCATGTATAATTTGTAATTTTTCATATGGAGTCAAATAATTTAAAATCATCAAATCATTTTTAAAAATATCCTTTTTGGTTATTTAAATACAATTTTCTTGAAATAACAAAAAAATAATAATCTGGCGTTTGGGATACTCGGATTCTTATATTATTAATATTGTATCTTTAATATTTGTATCTTTAGCATTTGATCATTTAAACAGGACATTGACATATTTTTAAAAAACAAACAAATAAATTTACAAAACAAAAGATTAAATTTATTTGTTAAATATTGCTAAAGAGGCCATCAAATTTTTAATTTTAAGCAACCATCACAGGAAATTTACATATATTGAAATAGTACTTCTACTCATATTTATTGTAGTTTAAAGAAACATTCATTTTACATTGTCGGTTGTTCCCATTATTGAGGCGGGGAGGTTATCTCGACTACATCTGTTCCGGAACTCTCGGTAACCCAAACTGAATCGTGATTTCAGGTAGGGCGTGATCGGAATACCTTGTTGTTTACTCACGCCGGCCGCCATCTTGGAGTTTCAATACATTTGATACTACATCGGATTTGGAACTCCAAGATGGCGGCACAGTCAGTAAAAAAACATGGTCTGTCGATCATGCCCGATCCGATACTCATAGTTGTGTTCGGGTTTACCTAGAGTCCCCGATCTATAGTTGGGCTTCATCTAGAGATGCGACATTGAAGGCAAAACATCGATGTTTTGAACATCGATGTTTTTACAATCAAGACATCGATGTCGATTAAACATCGACAACAAAACATCGATGTTCCAGAACATCGATGTTTTTCGACATCGACGTTTTTTAATTTATACAGTCTTTAAACATTAACATATTAGTGCCCAAACGTATTTAAATCGATTTTTAAGTGTAAAGCATTTTATTTTTCATCTTTAATGTAAAAAAAAAAAATTGATTTTTTCGACATAGTTGGTTTTTTATATTCATATATTAAAAATTCAACTGTTAAAACCCAAACATATTCATACATTGATGTCGTTTCCATAGCAAATACAGAGAATCGTATTTCTGGTGAATATTTTAAAAGATTTTGCGAGCAGCTTCATTAAATAAGTAATTCAATTATGATACTATGGTTTTGTGTTTTCATATTTTATCAACTTATTTGAAGTTGAAATTTTTACAGAAACAAGAAGGGGTAGGAAGAACAGAGGTAATATTTCCAATATAATGTCAAACATCGATGTTAAAACATATTTGTTTTAACAGTAATCCGGCAGTCATTAACATCGGTGTTTTTGACTAAACATATATGTATAAAAATCGATGTTTTAGCTAAGACAAAGATGATTTTAACAGCAACAAACTTGTTGTTAACATCAGTGTTTTGACAATGACAGAGTATTTATCATTATTTATCAGCGATGTTTAAACAATAACAAAGCTGTTATTAACATTGATGTTTTTTAAAAACAAATATGTTTAAACATAGATTTTTGGACGAAAACCACAATAAATGTGCTCTGAACATCGAAGCTTTAGCTATAACAGAGATGTTTTTAATATCGGTGTTTTAACAATAAAAAATTAGTTTTAAACATCTATACTTTGGACAGAAAGAAGTATATTTTAACATCAATGTTTTGGAGAACAATAAATATGTTTTAACATCGATGTTTTGAAGAAAAACAAGTAGACTTCCACATTGATGTTTTGACTGTGACATTGATGATTTGGATGAAAACAAATATGTTTTAACATCGATGTTTTGAACAAAAACAAGTGTGTTTTTGTTCAAAACATCGACAATAACATGTTTAGACAATAACATCGATGTTTTGGATAACAACAAATATGTTTTAACATCTATTTTTTGAAGATAAACAAGTATACTTCCACATTGATGTTTTGACAGTGACATTGATGTTTTGGATAAAAACAAGTATACTTCCACATTGATGTTTTGACAGTGACATTGATGTTTTGGATAAAAACAAATATGTTTTAAAATCGATGTTTTGAACAAAAAAAGTGTATTTCAACATAATTGTTTTGATAATAACATCGATCTTTTGGATAAAAACAAATATGTTTTAACATCGATGGTACCAAACAAATATGATTTGGTTTTGTATAAAACATCGATATTTTACCTATAACAAAGATGTCTTTAACAACGATGTTTTTGAAAAAAACAATGTTTTAACATCGATGTTAAAGTATACTTGTTTTTGTTCAAAAAATCGATGTTAAGATCATATATATTGTTGTTTTTTGTTATATGTTTTAACATCGATGTTTAGGACAAAAACAAGTATATTTCAACATAATTGTTTTGATAATAACATTAATGTTTTGGAGGAAAACAAATATTTTTTAACATCGATGTTTCGAACAAAAACAAGTATATTTTAACATCGATGTTTAGTCAATGACATCGGTATTTTGGAGAACAACAAATATTTTTTAACATCGATGTTTCGAACAAAAACAAGTATACTTTATCATAGACGTTTTGGTGAACAACAAATATGTTTTCTACATCAAGGCTTTGAACAAAAACAAGTATACTTTATCATAGACGTTTTGACATACTTGTTTTTGTCCTAAATATCGATGTTAAAAAATATTTGTTTTCCTCCGAAACATCGATGTTATTATCAAAAGAATTATGTTGAAATATACTTGTTTTTGTTTGAAACATCAATATTAAAAAATATTTGTTGTTCACCAAAACATCGATGTTTTTGTCTAAACATCGATGTTAAAATATACTTGTTTTTGTCCAAAACATCGATGTTAAAACATATAAAAAAAACAACAATAAATATGATCTTAACATCGATTTTTTGAACAAAAACAAGTATACTTAAACATCGATGTTAAAACATCGGTTTTTTCAAAAAAAAACGTTGTTAAAAACATCTTTGTTATAGCTAAAACATCGATGTTTTATACAAAACCAAATCATATTTGTTTGGTACCATTGTTAAAGGAAATTTGTTTTTGTCCAAAACATCGACGTTAAAGTATACTTCTTTTTATCCAAAAGATCGATGTTAAAACATATTTGTTTTTATCCAAAACATCAATGTGGAAGTATACTTGTTTTTCTTCAAAACATCGATGTTAAAACATATTTGTTTTTATCCAAAACATCGATGTTATTGTCTAAACATCGATGTTAAAATATACTTGTTTTTATTCAAAACCTTGATGTAGAACATATTTGTTGTTCACCAAAACAATTATGTTGAAATATTTTTGTTTTTGTCCTTAACATCGATGTTAAAACATATTTGTTTTTATCCAAAACAACGATGCTATTGTCAAAACATCTATGATAAAGTATACTTGTTTTTGTTCGAAACATCGATGTTAAAAAATATTTGTTGTTCTCCAAAATACCGATGTCATTGACTAAACATCGATGTTAAAATATACTTAACATCGATGTTTAGTCAATGACATCGATCTTTTGGATAAAAACAAATATGTTTTAACATTGATGGTACCAAACAAATATGATTTGGTTTTGTATAAAACATCGATGTTTTACCTATAACAAAGATGTTTTTGAAAAAAACAATGTTTTAACATCGATGTTAAAGTATACTTGTTTTTGTTCAAAAAATCGATGTTAAGATCATATATATTGTTGTTTTTGTTATATGTTTTAACATCGATGTTTAGGACAAAAACAAGTATATTTCAACATAATTGTTTTGATAATAACATTAAAGTTTTGAAGGAAAACAAATATTTTTTAACATCGATGTTTCGAACAAAAACAAGTATACTTTATCATAGACGTTTTGACAATAGCATCGTTGTTTTGGATAAAAACAAATATGTTTTAACATCGATGTTAAGGACAAAAACAAAAATATTTCAACATAATTGTTTTAGTGAACAACAAATATGTTTTCTACATCAAGGTTTTGAACAAAACAAGTATATTTTAACATCGATGTTTAGACAATAACATTGATGTTTTGGATAAAAACAAATATCTTTTAACAACGATGTTTTGAAGAAAAACAAGTATACTTCCACATTGATGTTTTAGATAAAAACAAATATGTTTTAACATCGATCTTTTGGATAAAAAGAAGTATACTTTAACATCGATGTTTTGGACAAAAACAAATTTCCTTTAACAATGGTACCAAACAAATATAATTTGGTTTTGTATAAAACATCGATGTTTTAGCTATAACAAAAATGTTTTTAACAACGATTTTTTTGAAAAAACCTATGTTTTAACATCGATGTTAAAGTATACTTGTTTTTGTTCAAAAAATCGATGTTAAGATCATATTTATTGTTGTTTTTTTTATATGTTTTAACATCGATGTTTTGGACAAAAACAAGTATATTTTAACATCGATGTTTAGACAAAAACATCGATGTTTAGGTGAACAACAAATATTTTTTAATATTGATGTTTCAAACAAAAACAAGTATATTTCAACATAATTCTTTTGATAATAACATCGATGTTTCGGAGGAAAACAAATATTTTTTAACATCGATATTTAGGACAAAAACAAGTATATTTCAACATAATTGTTTTGATAATAGCATTAATGTTTTGGAGGAAAAAAAATATTTTTTAACATCGATGTTTCGAACAAAAACAAGTATATTTTAACATCGATGTTTAGTCAATGACATCGGTATTTTGGAGAACAACCAATATTTTTTAACATCGATGTTTCGAACAAAAACAAGTATACTTTATCATAGATGTATCGACAATAGCATCGTTGTTTTGGATAAAAACAAATATGTTTTAACATCGATGTAAAGGACAAAAAAAAAATATTTCAACATAATTGTTTTGGTGAACAACAAATATGTTTTAAAATCGATATTTTGAACAAAAAAAAAGGGTATTTCAACATAAACGTTTTGATAATAACATCGATCTTTTGGATAAAAACAAATATGTTTTAACATCGATGGTACCAAACAAATATGATTTGGTTTTGTATGAAACATCGATGTTTTACCTATAACAAAGATGTTTTTGAAAAAAACAATGTTTTAACATCGATGTTAAAGTATACTTGTTTTTGTTCAAAAAATCGATGTTAAGATCATATATATTGTTGTTTTTTTTATATGTTTTAACATCGATGTTTAGGACAAAAACAAGTATATTTCAACATAATTGTTTTGATAATAACATTAAAGTTTTGGAGGAAAACAAATATTTTTTAACATCGATGTTTCGAACAAAAACAAGTATACTTTATCATAGACGTTTTGACAATAGCATCGATGTTTTGGATAAAAACAAATATGTTTTAACATCGATGTTTAGGACAAAAACAAAAATATTTCAACATAATTGTTTTGGTGAACAACAAATATGTTTTCTACATTAAGGTTTAGAACAAAAACAAGTATATTTTAACATCGATGTTTAGACAATAACATCGATGTTTTGGATAAAAACAAGTATACTTCCACATTGATGTTTTGGATAAAAACAAATATGTTTTAACATCGATCTTTTGGATAAAAAGAAGTATACTTTAACATCGATGTTTTGGACAAAAACAAATATCCTTTAACAATGGTACCAAACAAATATGATTTGGTTTTGTATAAAACATCGATGTTTTAGCTATAACAAAGATATAAAAAAAAAAAAAAATACATGATCTTAACAACGATGTTTTTGAAAAAACCGATGTTTTAACATCGATGTTAAAGTATACTTAAATCGATAAAAAATCGATGTTAAGATCATATTTATTGTTGTTTTTTTTTATATGTTTTAACATCAATGTTCTGGACAAAAACAAGTATATTTTAACATCGATGTTTAGACAAAAACATCGATGTTTTGGTGAACAACAAATATTTTTTAATATTGATGTTTCAAACAAAAACAAGTATATTTCAACATAATACTTTTGATAATAACATCGATGTTTCGGAGGAAAACAAATATTTTTTAACATCGATATTTAGGACAAAAACAAGTATACTTTATCATAGATGTTTTGACAATAGCATCGTTGTTTTGGATAAAAACAAAAATATTTCAACATAATTGTTTTGGTGAACAACAAATATGTTTTCTACATCAAGGTTTTGAACAAAAACAAGTATATTTTAACATCGATGTTTAGACAATAACAAATTTCCTTTAACAATGGTACCAAACAAATATGATTTGGTTTTGTATAAAACATCGATGTTTTAGCTATAACAAAGATGTTTTTAACAACGATTTTTTTTAAAAAACCGATGTTTTAACATCGATGTTAAAGTATACTTGTTTTTGTTCAAAAAATCGATGTTAAGATCATATTTATTGTTGTTTTTTTTTATATGTTTTAACATCAATGTTTTGGACAAAAACAAGTATATTTTAACATCGATGTTTAGACAAAAACATCGATGTTTTGGTGAACAACAAATATTTTTTAATATTGATGTTTCAAACAAAAACAAGTATATTTCAACATAATACTTTTGATAATAACATCGATGTTTCGGAGGAAAACAAAATATTTTTTAACATCGATATTTAGGACAAAAACAAGTATACTTTATCATAGATGTTTTGACAATAGCATCGTTGTTTTGGATAAAAACAAAAATATTTCAACATAATTGTTTTGGTGAACAACAAATATGTTTTCTACATCAAGGTTTTGAACAAAAACAAGTATATTTTAACATCGATGTTTAGACAATAACAAATTTCCTTTAACAATGGTACCAAACAAATATGATTTGGTTTTGTATAAAACATCGATGTTTTAGCTATAACAAAGATGTTTTTAACAACGATTTTTTTTAAAAAACCGATGTTTTAACATCGATGTTAAAGTATACTTGTTTTTGTTCAAAAAATCGATGTTAAGATCATATTTATTGTTTTTTTTTTTATATGTTTTAACATCAATGTTTTGGACAAAAACAAGTATATTTTAACATCGATGTTTAGACAAAAACATCGATGTTTTGGTGAACAACAATTATTTTTTAATATCGATGTTTCGAACAAAAACAAGTATATTTCAACATAATTCTTTTGATAATAACATCGATGTTTCGGAGGAAAACAAATATTTTTTACCATCGATGTTTCGAACAAAAACAAGTATATTATAACATCGATGATTAGTCAATGACATCGGTATTTTGGAGAACAACAAATATTTTTTAACATCGATGTTTCGAACAAAAACAAGTATACTTTATCATAGATGTTTTGACAATAGCATCGTTGTTTTGGATAAAACAAATATGTTTTAACATCGATGGTACCAAACAAATATGATTTGGTTTTGTATAAAACATCGATGTTTTACCTATAACAAAGATGTTTTTAACAACGATGTTTTTGAAAAAAACAATGTTTTAACATCGATGTTAAAGTATACTTGTTTTTGTTCAAAAAATCGATGTTAAGATCATATATATTGTTGTTTTTTGTTACATGTTTTAACATCGATGTTTAGACAATAACATCGATCTTTTGGATAAAAACAAATATGTTTTAACATTGATGGTACCAAACAAATATGATTTGGTTTTGTATAAAACATCGATGTTTTACCTATAACAAAGATGTTTAGGACAAAAACAAGTATATTTCAACATAATTGTTTTGATAATAACATTAAAGTTTTGAAGGAAAACAAATATTTTTTAACATCGATGTTTCGAACAAAAACAAGTATACTTTATCATAGACGTTTTGACAATAGCATCGTTGTTTTGGATAAAAACAAATATGTTTTAACATCGATGTTAAGGACAAAAACAAAAATATTTCAACATAATTGTTTTAGTGAACAACAAATATGTTTTCTACATCAAGGTTTTGAACAAAAACAAGTATATTTTAACATAGATGTTTAGACAATAACATTGATGTTTTGGATAAAAACAAATATGTTTTAACAACGATGTTTTGAAGAAAAACAAGTATACTTCCACATTGATGTTTTAGATAAAAACAAATATGTTTTAACATCGATCTTTTGGATAAAAAGAAGTATACTTTAACATCGATGTTTTGGACAAAAACAAATTTCCTTTAACAATGGTACCAAACAAATATAATTTGGTTTTGTATAAAACATCGATGTTTTAGCTATAACAAAAATGTTTTTAACAACGATTTTTTTGAAAAAACCTATGTTTTAACATCGATGTTAAAGTATACTTGTTTTTGTTCAAAAAATCGATGTTAAGATCATATATATTGTGGTTTTTGTTATATGTTTTAACATAGATGTTTAGGACAAAAACAAGTATATTTCAACATAATTGTTTTGATAATAACATTAAAGTTTTGAAGGAAAACAAATATTTTTTAACATCGATGTTTCGAACAAAAACAAGTATACTTTATCATAGACGTTTTGACAATAGCATCGTTGTTTTGGATAAAAACAAATATGTTTTAACATCGATGTTAAGGACAAAAACAAAAATATTTCAACATAATTGTTTTAGTGAACAACAAATATGTTTTCTACATCAAGGTTTTGAACAAAAACAAGTATATTTTAACATCGATGTTTAGACAATAACATTGATGTTTTGGATAAAAACAAATATGTTTTAACAACGATGTTTTGAAGAAAAACAAGTGTACTTCCACATTGATGTTTTGGATAAAAACAAATATGTTTTAACATCGATCTTTTGGATAAAAAGAAGTATACTTTAACATCGATGTTTTGGACAAAAACAAATTTCCTTTAACAATGGTACCAAACAAATATGATTTGGTTTTGTATAAAACATCGATGTTTTAGCTATAACAAAAATGTTTTTAACAACGATTTTTTTGAAAAAACCTATGTTTTAACATCGATGTTAAAGTATACTTGTTTTTGTTCAAAAAATGATGATGTTAAGATCATATTTATTGTTGTTTTTTTTATGTTTTAACATCGATGTTTTGGACAAAAACAAGTATATTTTAACATCGATGTTTAGACAAAAACATCGATGTTTTGGTGAACAACAAATATTTTTTAATATTGATGTTTCAAACAAAAACAAGTATATTTCAACATAATTCTTTTGATAATAACATCGATGTTTCGGAGGAAAACAAATATTTTTTAACATCGATATTTAGGACAAAAACAAGTATATTTCAACATAATTGTTTTGATAATAGCATTAACGTTTTGGACGAAAAAAAATATTTTTTAACATCGATGTTTCGAACAAAAACAAGTATATTTTAACATCGATGTTTAGTCAATGACATCGGTATTTTGGAGAACAACCAATATTTTTTAACATCGATGTTTCGAACAAAAACAAGTATACTTTATCATAGATGTATCGACAATAGCATCGTTGTTTTGGATAAAAACAAATATGTTTTAACATCGATGTAAAGGACAAAAAAAAAAATATTTCAACATAATTGTTTTGGTGAACAACAAATATGTTTTAAAATCGATATTTTGAACAAAAAAAAAGGGTATTTCAACATAAACGTTTTGATAATAACATCGATCTTTTGGATAAAAACAAATATGTTTTAACATCGATGGTACCAAACAAATATGATTTGGTTTTGTATAAAACATCGATGTTTTACCTATAACAAAGATGTTTTTGAAAAAAACAATGTTTTAACATCGATGTTAAAGTATACTTGTTTTTGTTCAAAAAATCGATGTTAAGATCATATATATTGTTGTTTTTGTTATATGTTTTAACATCGATGTTTAGGACAAAAACAAGTATATTTCAACATAATTGTTTTGATAATAACATTAATGTTTTGGAGGAAAACAAATATTTTTTAACATCGATGTTTCGAACAAAAACAAGTATATTTTAACATCGATGTTTAGTCAATGACATCGGTATTTTGGAGAACAACAAATATTTTTTAACATCGATGTTTCGAACAAAAACAAGTATACTTTATCATAGACGTTTTGGTGAACAACAAATATGTTTTCTACATCAAGGTTTTGAACAAAAACAAGTATACTTTATCATAGACGTTTTGACATACTTGTTTTTGTTCGAAACATCGATGTTAAAAAATATTTGTTTTCCTCCAAAACATTAATGCTATTATCAAAACAATTATGTTGAAATATACTTGTTTTTGTCCTAAATATCGATGTTAAAAAATATTTGTTTTCCTCCGAAACATCGATGTTATTATCAAAAGAATTATGTTGAAATATACTTGTTTTTGTTTGAAACATCAATATTAAAAAATATTTGTTGTTCACCAAAACATCGATGTTTTTGTCTAAACATCGATGTTAAAATATACTTGTTTTTGTCCAAAACATCGATGTTAAAACATATAAAAAAAACAACAATAAATATGATCTTAACATCGATTTTTTGAACAAAAACAAGTATACTTAAACATCGATGTTAAAACATCGGTTTTTTAAAAAAAAAACGTTGTTAAAAACATCTTTGTTATAGCTAAAACATCGATGTTTTATACAAAACCAAATCATATTTGTTTGGTACCATTGTTAAAGGAAATTTGTTTTTGTCCAAAACATCGACGTTAAAGTATACTTCTTTTTATCCAAAAGATCGATGTTAAAACATATTTGTTTTTATCCAAAACATCAATGTGGAAGTATACTTGTTTTTCTTCAAAACATCGATGTTAAAACATATTTGTTTTTATCCAAAACATCGATGTTATTGTCTAAACATCGATGTTAAAATATACTTGTTTTTATTCAAAACCTTGATGTAGAACATATTTGTTGTTCACCAAAACAATTATGTTGAAATATTTTTGTTTTTGTCCTTAACATCGATGTTAAAACATATTTGTTTTTATCCAAAACAACGATGCTATTGTCCAAACATCTATGATAAAGTATACTTGTTTTTGTTCGAAACATCGATGTTAAAAAATATTTGTTGTTCTCCAAAATACCGATGTCATTGACTAAACATCGATGTTAAAATATACTTAACATCGATGTTTAGTCAATGACATCGATCTTTTGGATAAAAACAAATATGTTTTAACATTGATGGTAACAAACAAATATGATTTGGTTTTGTATAAAACATCGATGTTTTACCTATAACAAAGATGTTTTTGAAAAAAAACAATGTTTTAACATCGATGTTAAAGTATACTTGTTTTTGTTCAAAAAATCGATGTTAAGATCATATATATTGTTGTTTTTGTTATATGTTTTAACATCGATGTTTAGGACAAAAACAAGTATATTTCAACATAATTGTTTTGATAATAACATTAAAGTTTTGAAGGAAAACAAATATTTTTTAACATCGATGTTTCGAACAAAAACAAGTATACTTTATCATAGATGTTTTGACAATAGCATCGTTGTTTTGGATAAAAACCAAAATATTTCAACATAATTGTTTTGGTGAACAACAAATATGTTTTCTACATCAAGGTTTTGAACAAAAACAAGTATATTTTAACATCGATGTTTAGACAATAACAAATTTCCTTTAACAATGGTACCAAACAAATATGATTTGGTTTTGTATAAAACATCGATGTTTTAGCTATAACAAAGATGTTTTTAACAATGTTTTATTTTAAAAAAACCGATGTTTTAACATCGATGTTAAAGTATACTTTTTTTTGTTCAAAAAATCTAAGTTAAGATCACATTTATTGTTGTTTTTTTTTATATGTTTTAACATCAATGTTTTGGACAAAAACAAGTATATTTTAACATCGATGTTTAGACAAAAACATCGATGTTTTGGTGAACAACAAATATTTTTTAATATCGATGTTTCGAACAAAAACAAGTATATTTCAACATAATTCTTTTGATAATAACATCGATGTTTCGGAGGAAAACAAATATTTTTTAACATCGATATTTAGGACAAAAACAAGTATATTTCAACATAATTGTTTTGATAATAGCATTAACGTTTTGGACGAAAAAAAATATTTTTTAACATCGATGTTTCGAACAAAAACAAGTATATTTTAACATCGATGTTTAGTCAATGACATCGGTATTTTGGAGAACAACCAATATTTTTTAACATCGATGTTTCGAACAAAAACAAGTATACTTTATCATAGATGTATCGACAATAGCATCGTTGTTTTGGATAAAAACAAATATGTTTTAACATCGATGTAAAGGACAAAAAAAAAAATATTTCAACATAATTGTTTTGGTGAACAACAAATATGTTTTAAAATCGATATTTTGAAAAAAAAAAAGGGTATTTCAACATAAACGTTTTGATAATAACATCGATCTTTTGGATAAAAACAAATATGTTTTAACATCGATGGTACCAAACAAATATGATTTGGTTTTGTATAAAACATCGATGTTTTACCTATAACAAAGATGTTTTTGAAAAAAACAATGTTTTAACATCGATGTTAAAGTATACTTGTTTTTGTTCAAAAAATCGATGTTAAGATCATATATATTGTTGTTTTTGTTATATGTTTTAACATCGATGTTTAGGACAAAAACAAGTATATTTCAACATAATTGTTTTGATAATAACATTAATGTTTTGGAGGAAAACAAATATTTTTTAACATCGATGTTTCGAACAAAAACAAGTATATTTTAACATCGATGTTTAGTCAATGACATCGGTATTTTGGAGAACAACAAATATTTTTTAACATCGATGTTTCGAACAAAAACAAGTATACTTTATCATAGACGTTTTGGTGAACAACAAATATGTTTTCTACATCAAGGTTTTGAACAAAAACAAGTATACTTTATCATAGACGTTTTGACATACTTGTTTTTGTTCGAAACATCGATGTTAAAAAATATTTGTTTTCCTCCAAAACATTAATGCTATTATCAAAACAATTATGTTGAAATATACTTGTTTTTGTCCTAAATATCGATGTTAAAAAATATTTGTTTTCCTCCGAAACATCGATGTTATTATCAAAAGAATTATGTTGAAATATACTTGTTTTTGTTTGAAACATCAATATTAAAAAATATTTGTTGTTCACCAAAACATCGATGTTTTTGTCTAAACATCGATGTTAAAATATACTTGTTTTTGTCCAAAACATCGATGTTAAAACATATAAAAAAAACAACAATAAATATGATCTTAACATCGATTTTTTGAACAAAAACAAGTATACTTAAACATCGATGTTAAAACATCGGTTTTTTAAAAAAAAAACGTTGTTAAAAACATCTTTGTTATAGCTAAAACATCGATGTTTTATACAAAACCAAATCATATTTGTTTGGTACCATTGTTAAAGGAAATTTGTTTTTGTCCAAAACATCGACGTTAAAGTATACTTCTTTTTATCCAAAAGATCGATGTTAAAACATATTTGTTTTTATCCAAAACATCAATGTGGAAGTATACTTGTTTTTCTTCAAAACATCGATGTTAAAACATATTTGTTTTTATCCAAAACATCGATGTTATTGTCTAAACATCGATGTTAAAATATACTTGTTTTTATTCAAAACCTTGATGTAGAACATATTTGTTGTTCACCAAAACAATTATGTTGAAATATTTTTGTTTTTGTCCTTAACATCGATGTTAAAACATATTTGTTTTTATCCAAAACAACGATGCTATTGTCCAAACATCTATGATAAAGTATACTTGTTTTTGTTCGAAACATCGATGTTAAAAAATATTTGTTGTTCTCCAAAATACCGATGTCATTGACTAAACATCGATGTTAAAATATACTTAACATCGATGTTTAGTCAATGACATCGATCTTTTGGATAAAAACAAATATGTTTTAACATTGATGGTAACAAACAAATATGATTTGGTTTTGTATAAAACATCGATGTTTTACCTATAACAAAGATGTTTTTGAAAAAAAACAATGTTTTAACATCGATGTTAAAGTATACTTGTTTTTGTTCAAAAAATCGATGTTAAGATCATATATATTGTTGTTTTTGTTATATGTTTTAACATCGATGTTTAGGACAAAAACAAGTATATTTCAACATAATTGTTTTGATAATAACATTAAAGTTTTGAAGGAAAACAAATATTTTTTAACATCGATGTTTCGAACAAAAACAAGTATACTTTATCATAGATGTTTTGACAATAGCATCGTTGTTTTGGATAAAAACCAAAATATTTCAACATAATTGTTTTGGTGAACAACAAATATGTTTTCTACATCAAGGTTTTGAACAAAAACAAGTATATTTTAACATCGATGTTTAGACAATAACAAATTTCCTTTAACAATGGTACCAAACAAATATGATTTGGTTTTGTATAAAACATCGATGTTTTAGCTATAACAAAGATGTTTTTAACAATGTTTTATTTTAAAAAAACCGATGTTTTAACATCGATGTTAAAGTATACTTGTTTTTGTTCAAAAAATCTAAGTTAAGATCACATTTATTGTTGTTTTTTTTTTATATGTTTTAACATCAATGTTTTGGACAAAAACAAGTATATTTTAACATCGATGTTTAGACAAAAACATCGATGTTTTGGTGAACAACAAATATTTTTTAATATCGATGTTTCGAACAAAAACAAGTATATTTCAACATAATTCTTTTGATAATAACATCGATGTTTCGGAGGAAAACAAATATTTTTTAACATCGATATTTAGGACAAAAACAAGTATATTTCAACATAATTGTTTTGATAATAGCATTAACGTTTTGGACGAAAAAAAATATTTTTTAACATCGATGTTTCGAACAAAAACAAGTATATTTTAACATCGATGTTTAGTCAATGACATCGGTATTTTGGAGAACAACCAATATTTTTTAACATCGATGTTTCGAACAAAAACAAGTATACTTTATCATAGATGTATCGACAATAGCATCGTTGTTTTGGATAAAAACAAATATGTTTTAACATCGATGTAAAGGACAAAAAAAAAAATATTTCAACATAATTGTTTTGGTGAACAACAAATATGTTTTAAAATCGATATTTTGAAAAAAAAAAAGGGTATTTCAACATAAACGTTTTGATAATAACATCGATCTTTTGGATAAAAACAAATATGTTTTAACATCGATGGTACCAAACAAATATGATTTGGTTTTGTATAAAACATCGATGTTTTACCTATAACAAAGATGTTTTTGAAAAAAACAATGTTTTAACATCGATGTTAAAGTATACTTGTTTTTGTTCAAAAAATCGATGTTAAGATCATATATATTGTTGTTTTTGTTATATGTTTTAACATCGATGTTTAGGACAAAAACAAGTATATTTCAACATAATTGTTTTGATAATAACATTAATGTTTTGGAGGAAAACAAATATTTTTTAACATCGATGTTTCGAACAAAAACAAGTATATTTTAACATCGATGTTTAGTCAATGACATCGGTATTTTGGAGAACAACAAATATTTTTTAACATCGATGTTTCGAACAAAAACAAGTATACTTTATCATAGACGTTTTGGTGAACAACAAATATGTTTTCTACATCAAGGTTTTGAACAAAAACAAGTATACTTTATCATAGACGTTTTGACATACTTGTTTTTGTTCGAAACATCGATGTTAAAAAATATTTGTTTTCCTCCAAAACATTAATGCTATTATCAAAACAATTATGTTGAAATATACTTGTTTTTGTCCTAAATATCGATGTTAAAAAATATTTGTTTTCCTCCGAAACATCGATGTTATTATCAAAAGAATTATGTTGAAATATACTTGTTTTTGTTTGAAACATCAATATTAAAAAATATTTGTTGTTCACCAAAACATCGATGTTTTTGTCTAAACATCGATGTTAAAATATACTTGTTTTTGTCCAAAACATCGATGTTAAAACATATAAAAAAAACAACAATAAATATGATCTTAACATCGATTTTTTGAACAAAAACAAGTATACTTAAACATCGATGTTAAAACATCGGTTTTTTAAAAAAAAAACGTTGTTAAAAACATCTTTGTTATAGCTAAAACATCGATGTTTTATACAAAACCAAATCATATTTGTTTGGTACCATTGTTAAAGGAAATTTGTTTTTGTCCAAAACATCGACGTTAAAGTATACTTCTTTTTATCCAAAAGATCGATGTTAAAACATATTTGTTTTTATCCAAAACATCAATGTGGAAGTATACTTGTTTTTCTTCAAAACATCGATGTTAAAACATATTTGTTTTTATCCAAAACATCGATGTTATTGTCTAAACATCGATGTTAAAATATACTTGTTTTTATTCAAAACCTTGATGTAGAACATATTTGTTGTTCACCAAAACAATTATGTTGAAATATTTTTGTTTTTGTCCTTAACATCGATGTTAAAACATATTTGTTTTTATCCAAAACAACGATGCTATTGTCCAAACATCTATGATAAAGTATACTTGTTTTTTGTTCGAAACATCGATGTTAAAAAATATTTGTTGTTCTCCAAAATACCGATGTCATTGACTAAACATCGATGTTAAAATATACTTAACATCGATGTTTAGTCAATGACATCGATCTTTTGGATAAAAACAAATATGTTTTAACATTGATGGTAACAAACAAATATGATTTGGTTTTGTATAAAACATCGATGTTTTACCTATAACAAAGATGTTTTTGAAAAAAAACAATGTTTTAACATCGATGTTAAAGTATACTTGTTTTTGTTCAAAAAATCGATGTTAAGATCATATATATTGTTGTTTTTGTTATATGTTTTAACATCGATGTTTAGGACAAAAACAAGTATATTTCAACATAATTGTTTTGATAATAACATTAAAGTTTTGAAGGAAAACAAATATTTTTTAACATCGATGTTTCGAACAAAAACAAGTATACTTTATCATAGACATTTTGACAATAGCATCGTTGTTTTGGATAAAAACAAATATTTTTTAACATCGATGTTTCGAACAAAAACAAGTATATTTTAACATCGATGTTTAGTCAATGACATCGGTATTTTGGAGAACAACAAATATTTTTTAACATCGATGTTTCGAACAAAAACAAGTATACTTTATCATAGATGTTTTGACAATAGCATCGTTGTTTTGGATAAAAACCAAAATATTTCAACATAATTGTTTTGGTGAACAACAAATATGTTTTCTACATCAAGGTTTTGAACAAAAACAAGTATATTTTAACATCGATGTTTAGACAATAACAAATTTCCTTTAACAATGGTACCAAACAAATATGATTTGGTTTTGTATAAAACATCGATGTTTTAGCTATAACAAAGATGTTTTTAACAATGTTTTATTTTAAAAAAACCGATGTTTTAACATCGATGTTAAAGTATACTTGTTTTTGTTCAAAAAATCTAAGTTAAGATCACATTTATTGTTGTTTTTTTTTATATGTTTTAACATCAATGTTTTGGACAAAAACAAGTATATTTTAACATCGATGTTTAGACAAAAACATCGATGTTTTGGTGAACAACAAATATTTTTTAATATCGATGTTTCGAACAAAAACAAGTATATTTCAACATAATTCTTTTGATAATAACATCGATGTTAAAACATATTGGTTTTTCAAAAAACATCTTTGTTATAGCTAAAACATCGATGTTTTATACAAAACCAAATCATATTTGTTTGGTACCATTGTTAAAGGAAATTTGTTTTTGTCCAAAACATCGACGTTAAAGTATACTTCTTTTTATCCAAAAGATCGATGTTAAAACATATTTGTTTTTATCCAAAACATCAATGTGGAAGTATACTTGTTTTTCTTCAAAACATCGATGTTAAAACATATTTGTTTTTATCCAAAACATCGATGTTATTGTCTAAACATCGATGTTAAAATATACTTGTTTTTATTCAAAACCTTGATGTAGAACATATTTGTTGTTCACCAAAACAATTATGTTGAAATATTTTTGTTTTTGTCCTTAACATCGATGTTAAAACATATTTGTTTTTATCCAAAACAACGATGCTATTGTCCAAACATCTATGATAAAGTATACTTGTTTTTGTTCGAAACATCGATGTTAAAAAATATTTGTTGTTCTCCAAAATACCGATGTCATTGACTAAACATCGATGTTAAAATATACTTAACATCAATGTTTAGTCAATGACATCGATCTTTTGGATAAAAACAAATATGTTTTAACATTGATGGTAACAAACAAATATGATTTGGTTTTGTATAAAACATCGATGTTTTACCTATAACAAAGATGTTTTTGAAAAAAAAAACAATGTTTTAACATCGATGTTAAAGTATACTTGTTTTTGTTCAAAAAATCGATGTTAAGATCATATATATTGTTGTTTTTGTTATATGTTTTAACATCGATGTTTAGGAGAAAAACAAGTATATTTCAACATAATTGTTTTGATAATAACATTAAAGTTTTGAAGGAAAACAAATATTTTTTAACATCGATGTTTCGAACAAAAACAAGTATACTTTATCATAGACATTTTGACAATAGCATCGTTGTTTTGGATAAAAACAAATATGTTTTAACATCGATGTTAAGGACAAAAACAAAAATATTTCAACATAATTGTTTTAGTGAACAACAAATATGTTTTCTACATTAAGGTTTTGAACAAAAACAAGTATATTTTAACATCGATGTTTAGACAATAACATTGATGTTTTGGATAAAAACAAATATGTTTTAACAACGATGTTTTGAAGAAAAACAAGTATACTTCCACATTGATGTTTTGGATAAAAACAAATATGTTTTAATATCGATCTTTTGGATAAAAAGAAGTATACTTTAACATCGATGTTTTGGACAAAAACAAATTTCCTTTAACAATGGTACCAAACAAATATGATTTGGTTTTGTATAAAACATCGATGTTTTAGCTGTAACAAAAATGTTTTTAACAACGATTTTTTTGAAAAAACCTATGTTTTAACATCGATGTTAAAGTATACTTGTTTTTGTTCAAAAAATCGATGTTAAGATCATATTTATTGTTGTTTTTTTTATATGTTTTAACATCGATGTTTTGGACAAAAACAAGTATATTTTAACATCGATGTTTAGACAAAAACATCGATGTTTTAGTGAACAACAAATATTTTTTAATATTGATGTTTCAAACAAAAACAAGTATATTTCAACATAATACTTTTGATAATAACATCGATGTTTTGGATGAAAACAAATATTTTTTAACATCGATATTTAGGACAAAAACAAGTATACTTTATCATAGATGTTTTGACAATAGCATCGTTGTTTTGGATAAAAACAAAAATATTTCAACATAATTGTTTTGGTGAACAACAAATATGTTTTCTACATCAAGGTTTTGAACAAAAACAAGTATATTTTAACATCGATGTTTAGACAATAACAAATTTCCTTTAACAATGGTACCAAACAAATATGATTTGGTTTTGTATAAAACATCGATGTTTTAGCTATAACAAAGATGTTTTTAACAACGATTTTTTTTAAAAAACCGATGTTTTAACATCGATGTTAAAGTATACTTGTTTTTGTTCAAAAAATCGATGTTAAGATCATATTTATTGTTGTTTTTTTTTATATGTTTTAACATCAATGTTTTGGACAAAAACAAGTATATTTTAACATCGATGTTTAGACAAAAACATCGATGTTTTGGTGAACAACAATTATTTTTTAATATCGATGTTTCGAACAAAAACAAGTATATTTCAACATAATTCTTTTGATAATAACATCGATGTTTCGGAGGAAAACAAATATTTTTTAACATCGATGTTTCGAACAAAAACAAGTATATTATAACATCGATGATTAGTCAATGACATCGGTATTTTGGAGAAAAACAAATATTTTTTCTACATCAAGGTTTTGAACAAAAACAAGTATATTTTAACATCGATGTTTAGACAATAACAAATTTCCTTTAACAATGGTACCAAACAAATATGATTTGGTTTTGTATAAAACATCGATGTTTTAGCTATAACAAAGATGTTTTTAACAACGATTTTTTTTAAAAAACCGATGTTTTAACATCGATGTTAAAGTATACTTGTTTTTGTTCATAAAATCGATGTTAAGATCATATTTATTGTTGTTTTTTTTTATATGTTTTAACATCAATGTTTTGGACAAAAACAAGTATATTATAACATCGATGATTAGTCAATGACATCGGTATTTTGGAGAACAACAAATATTTTTTAACATCGATGTTTCGAACAAAAACAAGTATACTTTATCATAGATGTTTTGATAATAGCATCGTTGTTTTGGATAAAACAAATATGTTTTAACATCGATGGTACCAAACAAATATGATTTGGTTTTGTATAAAACATCGATGTTTTACCTATAACAAAGATGTTTTTGAAAAAAACAATGTTTTAACATCGATGTTAAAGTATACTTGTTTTTGTTCAAAAAATCGATGTTAAGATCATATATATTGTTGTTTTTTGTTACATGTTTTAACATCGATGTTTTGGACAAAAACAAGAATATTTTAACATCGATGTTTAGACAATAACATCGGTATTTTGGAGAACAACAAATATTTTTTAACATCGATGTTTCGAACAAAAACAAGTATACTTTATCATAGACGTTTTGACAATAGCATCGATGTTTTGGATAAAAACAAATATGTTTTAACATCGATGTTTAGGACAAAAACAAAACTATTTCAACATAATTGTTTTGGTGAACAACAAATATTTTTTAATATCGATGTTTCGAACAAAAACAAGTATATTTTATCATCGATGTTTAGTCAATGACATCGGTATTTTGGAGAACAACAAATATTTTTTAAAATCGATGTTTCGAACAAAAACAAGTATACTTTATCATAGACGTTTTGACAATAGCATCGATGTTTTGGATAAAAACAAATATGTTTTAACATCGATGTTTAGGACAAAAACAAAACTATTTCAACATAATTGTTTTGGTGAACAACAAATATGTTTTCTACATCAAGGATTTGAACAAAAACAAGTATATTTTAACATCGATGTTTAGACAATAACATCGATGTTTTGGATTAAAACAAATATGTTTTAACATCGATGTTTTGAAGAAAAACAAGTATACTTCCACATTGATGTTTTGGATAAAAACAAATATGTTTTAACATCGATGTTAAAGTATACTTGTTTTTGTTCAAAAAATCGATGTTAAGATCATATTTATTGTTGTTTTTTTTATGTTTTAACATCGATGTTTTGGACAAAAACAAGTATATTTTAACATCGATGTTTAGACAAAAACATCGATGTTTTGGTGAACAACAAGTATTTTTAATATCGATGTTTCGAACAAAAACAAGTATATTTAAACATAATTCTTTTGATAATAACATCGATGTTTCAGAGGAAAACAAATATTTTTTAACATCGATGTTTAGGACAAAAACAAGTATATTTCAACATAATTGTTTTGATAATAACATTAATGTTTAGGAGGAAAACAAATATTTTTTAACATCGATGTTTCGAACAAAAACAAGTATATTTTAACATCGATGTTTAGACAATAACATCGATGTTTTGGTGAACAACAAATATTTTTTAATATCGATGTTTCGAACAAGAACAAGTATATTTTATCATCGATGTTTAGTCAATGACATCGGTATTTTGGAGAACAACAAATATTTTTTAACATCGATGTTTCGAAAAAAAACAAGTATACTTTATCATAGACGTTTTGACAATAGCATCGATGTTTTGGATAAAAACAAATATGTTTTAACATCGATGTTTAGGACAAAAACAAAACTATTTCAACATAATTGTTTTGGTGAACAACAAATATGTTTTCTACATCAAGGTTTTGAACAAAAACAAGTATATTTTAACATCGATGTTTAGACAATAACATCGATGTTTTGGATAAAAACAAATATGTTTTAACATAGATGTTTTGTAGAAAAACAAGTATACTTCCACATTGATGTTTAAGACAAAAAAAAAAACTATTTCAACATAATTGTTTTGGTGAACAACAAATATGTTTTCTACATCAAGGTTTTGAACAAAAATTCGAACAAAAACAAGTACATTTCAACATAATTCTTTTGATAATAACATCGATGTTTCGGAGGAAAACAAATATTTTTTAACATCGATGTTTAGGACAAAAACAAGTATATTTCAACATAATTGTTTTGATAATAACATTAATGTTTAGGAGGAAAACAAATATTTTTTAACATCGATGTTTCGAACAAAAACAAGTATATTTTAACATCGATGATTAGTCAATGACATCGGTATTTTGGAGAACAACAAATATTTTTTAACATCGATGTTTCGAACAAAAACAAGTATACTTTATCATAGATGTTTTGACAATAGCACCGTTGTTTTGGATAAAAACAAATATGTTTTAACATCGATGTTAAGGACGAAAACAAAAATATTTCAACATAATTGTTTTGGTGAACAACAAATATTTTTTAACATCGATGTTTCGAACAAAAACAAGTATACTTTATCATAGGCGTTTTGACAATAGCATCGATGTTTTGGATAAAAACAAATATGTTTTAACATCAATGTTTTGAAGAAAAACAAGTATACTTCCACATTGATGTTTTGGATAAAAACAAATATGTTTTAACATCGATGTTAAAGTATACTTGTTTTTGTTCAAAAAATCGATGATAAGATCATATTTATTGTTGTTTTTTTTATGTTTTAACATCGATGTTTTGGACAAAAACAAGTATATTTCAACATAATTGTTTTGATAATAGCATTAATGTTTTGGAGGAAAACAAATATTTTTTAACATCGATGTTTCGAACAAAAACAAGTATATTTTAACATCGATGTTTAGTCAATGACATCGGTATTTTGGAGAACAACAAATATTTTTTAACATCGATGTTTCGAACAAAAACAAGTATACTTTATCATAGATGTTTTGACAATAGCATCGTTGTTTTGGATAAAAACCAAAATATTTCAACATAATTGTTTTGGTGAACAACAAATATGTTTTCTACATCAAGGTTTTGAACAAAAACAAGTATATTTTAACATCGATGTTTAGACAATAACAAATTTCCTTTAACAATGGTACCAAACAAATATGATTTGGTTTTGTATAAAACATCGATGTTTTAGCTATAACAAAGATGTTTTTAACAATGTTTTATTTTAAAAAAACCGATGTTTTAACATCGATGTTAAAGTATACTTGTTTTTGTTCAAAAAATCTAAGTTAAGATCACATTTATTGTTGTTTTTTTTTATATGTTTTAACATCAATGTTTTGGACAAAAACAAGTATATTTTAACATCGATGTTTAGACAAAAACATCGATGTTTTGGTGAACAACAAATATTTTTTAATATCGATGTTTCGAACAAAAACAAGTATATTTCAACATAATCTTTTGATAATAACATCGATGTTTCGGAGGAAAACAAATATTTTTTAACATCGATGTTTAGGACAAAAACAAGTATATTTCAACATAATTGTTTTGATAATAACATTAATGTTTAGGAGGAAAACAAATATTTTTTAACATCGATGTTTCGAACAAAAACAAGTATATTTTAACATCGATGATTAGTCAATGACATCGGTATTTTGGAGAACAACAAATATTTTTTAACATCGATGTTTCGAACAAAAACAAGTATACTTTATCATAGATGTTTTGACAATAGCACCGTTGTTTTGGATAAAAACAAATATGTTTTAACATCGATGTTTTGAAGAATAACAAGTATACTTCCACATTGATGTTTTGGATAAAAAAAAATATGTTTTAACATCGATGTTAAAGTAAACTTGTTTTTGTTCAAAAAATCGATGATAAGATCATATTTATTGTTGTTTTTTTTTTTGTTTTAACATCGATGTTTTGGACAAAACCAAGTATATTTCAACATAATTGTTTTGATAATAGCATTAAAGTTTTGGAGGAAAACAAATATTTTTTAACATCGATGTTTCGAACAAAAACAAGTATATTTTAACATCGATGTTTAGACAATAAAAAATTTCCTTTAACAATGGTACCAAACAAATATGATTTGGTTTTGTATAAAACATCGATGTTTTAGCTATAACAAAAATGTTTTTAACAACGATTTTTTTGAAAAAAACAATGTTTTAACATCGATGTTAAAGTATACTTGTTTTTGTTCAAAAAATCGATGTTTAGATCATATATATTGTTGTTTTTTGTTATATGTTGTAACATCAATGTTTTGAAGAAAAACAAGTATACTTCCACATTGATGTTTTGTATAAAAACAAATATGTTTTAACATCGATCTTTTGGATAAAAAGAAGTATACTTTAACATCGATGTTTTGGACAAAAACATATTTCCTTTAACAATGGTACCAAACAAATATGATTTGGTTTTGTATAAAACATCGATGTTTTAGCTATAACAAAGATGTTTTTAACAACGATTTTTTTTAAAAAACCGATGTTTTAACATCGATGTTAAAGTATACCCTTTTTTGTTCAAAAAATCGATGTTAAGATCATATATATTGTTGTTTTTTGTTATATGTTTTAACATCAATGTTTTGGACAAAAACAAGTATATTTTAACATCGATGTTTAGACAATAACATCGATGTTTTGGTGAACAACAAATATTTTTTAATATCGATGTTTCGAACAAAAACAAGTATATTTTATCATCGATGTTTAGTCAATGACATCGGTATTTTGGAGAACAACAAATATTTTTTAACATCGATGTTTAGGACAAAAAAAAAAAACTATTTCAACATAATTGTTTTGGTGAACAACAAATATGTTTTCTACATCAAGGTTTTGAACAAAAACAAGTATATTTTAACATCGATGTTTAGACAATAACATCGATGTTTTGGATAAAAACAAATATGTTTTAACATCGATGTTTTGAAAAAAAACAAGTATACTTCCACATTGATGTTTTGGATAAAAACAAATATGTTTTAACATCGATGTTAAAGTATACTTGTTTTTGTTCAAAAAATCGATGTTAAGATCATATTTAATGTTGTTTTTTTTATGTTTTAACATCGATGTTTTGGACAAAAACAAGTATATTTTAACATCGATGTTTAGACAAAAACAAATATGTATACTTCCACATTGATATTTTTGGATAAAAACAAATATCTTTTAACATCGATGTTAAAGTATACTTGTTTTTGTTCAAAAAATCGATGTTAAGATCATATTTATTGTTGTTTTTTTTATGTTTTAACATCGATGTTTTGGACAAAAACAAGTATATTTCAACATAATTCTTTTGATAATAACATCGATGTTTCAGAGGAAAACAAATATTTTTTAACATCGATGTTTAGAACAAAAACAAGTATATTTCAACATAATTGTTTTGATAATAACATTAATGTTTTGGAGGAAAACAAATATTTTTTAACATCGATGTTTCGAACAAAAACAAGTATATTTTAACATCGATGTTTAGACAATAACATCGATGTTTTGGTGAACAACAAATATTTTTTATCATCGATGTTTAGGACAAAAACAAGAATAATTTAACATCGATGTTTAGACAATATCATCAATGTTTTGGTGAACAACAAATATTTTTTAATATCGATGTTTCGAACAAAAACAAGTATATTTTATCATCGATGTTAAGTCAATGACATCGGTATTTTGGAGAACAACAAATATTTTTTAACATCGATGTTTCGAACAAAAACAAGTATACTTTATCATAGACGTTTTGACAATAGCATCGATGTTTTGGATAAAAACAAATATGTTTTAACATCGATGTTCAGGACAAAAACAAAAATATTTCAACATAATTGTTTTGGTGAACAACAAATATGTTTTCTACATCAAGGTTTTGAACAAAAACAAGTATATTTTAACATCGATGTTAAGACAATAACATCGATGTTTTGGATATAAACAAATATGTTGTAACATCAATGTTTTGAAGAAAAACAAGTATACTTCCACATTGATGTTTTGGATAAAAACAAATATGTTTTAACATCGATCTTTTGGATAAAAAGAAGTATATTTTAACTTCGATGTTTTGGACAAAAACAAATTTCCTTTAACAATGGTACCAAAAAAATATGATTTGGTTTTGTATAAAACATCGATGTTTTAGCTATAACAAAGATGTTTCTAACAACGTTTTTTTTTCAAAAACCGATGTTTTAACATCGATGTTAAAGTATACTTGTTTTTGTTCAAAAAATCGATGTTAAGATCATATATATTGTTGTTTTTTGTTATATGTTTTAACATCGATGTTTTGGACAAAAACAAGAATATTTTAACATCGATGTTTAGACAATAACATTGATGTTTTGGTGAACAACAAATATTTTTTAATATCGATGTTCCGAACAAAAACAAGTATATTTCAACATAATTCTTTTGATAATAACATCGATGTTTCGGAGGAAAACAAATATTTTTTAACATCGATGTTTAGGACAAAAACAAGTATATTTCAACATAATTGTTTTGATAATAACATTAATGTTTAGGAGGAAAACAAATATTTTTTAACATCGATGTTTAGAACAAAAACAAGTATATTTCAACATAATTGTTTTGATAATAACATTAATGTTTTGGAGGAAAACAAATATTTTTTAACATCGATGTTTCGAACAAAAACAAGTATATTTTAACATCGATGTTTAGACAATAACATCGATGTTTTGGTGAACAACAAATATTTTTTATCATCGATGTTTAGGACAAAAACAAGAATAATTTAACATCGATGTTTAGACAATATCATCAATGTTTTGGTGAACAACAAATATTTTTTAATATCGATGTTTCGAACAAAAACAAGTATATTTTATCATCGATGTTAAGTCAATGACATCGGTATTTTGGAGAACAACAAATATTTTTTAACATCGATGTTTCGAACAAAAACAAGTATACTTTATCATAGACGTTTTGACAATAGCATCGATGTTTTGGATAAAAACAAATATGTTTTAACATCGATGTTCAGGACAAAAACAAAAATATTTCAACATAATTGTTTTGGTGAACAACAAATATGTTTTCTACATCAAGGTTTTGAACAAAAACAAGTATATTTTAACATCGATGTTAAGACAATAACATCGATGTTTTGGATATAAACAAATATGTTGTAACATCAATGTTTTGAAGAAAAACAAGTATACTTCCACATTGATGTTTTGGATAAAAACAAATATGTTTTAACATCGATCTTTTGGATAAAAAGAAGTATATTTTAACTTCGATGTTTTGGACAAAAACAAATTTCCTTTAACAATGGTACCAAAAAAATATGATTTGGTTTTGTATAAAACATCGATGTTTTAGCTATAACAAAGATGTTTCTAACAACGTTTTTTTTTCAAAAACCGATGTTTTAACATCGATGTTAAAGTATACTTGTTTTTGTTCAAAAAATCGATGTTAAGATCATATATATTGTTGTTTTTTGTTATATGTTTTAACATCGATGTTTTGGACAAAAACAAGAATATTTTAACATCGATGTTTAGACAATAACATTGATGTTTTGGTGAACAACAAATATTTTTTAATATCGATGTTCCGAACAAAAACAAGTATATTTCAACATAATTCTTTTGATAATAACATCGATGTTTCGGAGGAAAACAAATATTTTTTAACATCGATGTTTAGGACAAAAACAAGTATATTTCAACATAATTGTTTTGATAATAACATTAATGTTTAGGAGGAAAACAAATATTTTTTAACATCGATGTTTCGAACAAAAACAAGTATATTTTAACATCGATGATTAGTCAATGACATCGGTATTTTGGAGAACAACAAATATTTTTTAACATCGATGTTTCGAACAAAAACAAGTATACTTTATCATAGATGTTTTGACAATAGCATCGTTGTTTTGGATAAAAACAAATATGTTTTAACATCGATGTTAAGGACAAAAACAAAAATATTTCAACATAATTGTTTTGGTGAACAACAAATATGTTTTAAAATCGAAGTTTTGAACAAAAAAAAGTGTATTTCAACATAATTGTTTTGATAATAACATCGATCTTTTGGATAAAAACAAATATGTTTTAACATCGATGGT
This sequence comes from Aelia acuminata, assembly GCA_911387785.2. Taxonomy (NCBI): domain Eukaryota; kingdom Metazoa; phylum Arthropoda; class Insecta; order Hemiptera; family Pentatomidae; genus Aelia; species Aelia acuminata. Next base: position 156,890,362 of record OU426978.1, on the reverse strand, counting down.
ACCATACAAATATGATTTGGTTTTGTATAAAACATCGATGTTTTACCTATAACAAAGATGTTTTTAACAACGATGTTTTTGAAAAAAAACAATGTTTTAACATCGATGTTAAAGTATACTTGTTTTTGTTCAAAAAATCGATGTTAAGATCATATATATTGTTTTTTTTGTTATATGTTTTAACATCGATGTTTTGGACTAAACAAGAATATTTTAACATCGATGTTTAGACAATAACATCGATGTTTTGGTGAACAACAAATATTTTTTAATATCGATGTTCCGAACAAAAACAAGTATATTTTATCATCGATGTTTAGTGTATGACATCGCTATTTTGGAGAACAACAAATATTTTTTAACATCGATGTTTCGAACAAAAACAAGTATATTTCAACATAGATGTTTTGACAATAACATCGATGTTTTGGTGAACAACAAATATTTTTTAACATCGATGTTTAGGACAAAAACAAGAATATTTTAACATCGATGTTGAGACAATAACATCAATGTTTTGGTGAACAACAAATATTTTTTAATATCGATGTTTCGAACAAAAACAAGTATATTTTATCATCGATGTTTAGTCAATGACATCGGTATTTTGGAGAACAACAAATATTTTTTAACATCGATGTTTCGAACAAAAACAAGTATACTTTATCATAGACGTTTTGATAATAGCATCGATGTTTTGGATAAAAACAAATATGTTTTAACATCGATGTTTAGGACAAAAACAAAACTATTTCAACATAATTGTTTTGGTGAACAACAAATATGTTTTCTACAACAAACATGTTTTTGAACAAAAACAAGTATATTTTAACATCGATGTTTAGACAATAACATCGATGTTTTGGATAAAAACAAATATGTTTTAACATCGATGTTTTGAAGAAAAACAAGTATACTTCCACATTGATGTTTTGGATAAAAACAAATATGTTTTAACATCGATGTTAAAGTATACTTGTTTTTGTTCAAAAAATCGATGTTAAGATCATATTTATTGTTGTTTTTTTTATGTTTTAACATCATGTTTTGGACAAAAACAAGTATATTTTAACATCGATGTTTAGACAAAAACATCGATGTTTTGGTGAACAACAAATATTTTTAATATCGATGTTTCGAACAAAAACAAGTATATTTTAACATAATTCTTTTGATAATAACATCGATGTTTCAGAGGAAAACAAATATTTTTTAACATCGATGTTTAGGACAAAAACAAGTATATTTTAACATCGATGTTTCGACAATAACATCGATGTTTAGACAATAACATCGATGTTTAGACAATAACATCGATGTTTAGACAATAACATCGATGTTTTGGTGAACAACAAATATTTTTTAACATCGATGTTTAGGACAAAAACAATAATATTTTTACATCGATGTTTAGACAATAACATCAATGTTTTGGTGAACAACAAATATTTTTTAATATCGATGTTTCGAACAAAAACAAGTATATTTTATCATCGATGTTTAGTCAATGACATCGGTATTTTGGAGAACAACAAATATTTTTTAACATCGATGTTTCGAACAAAAACAAGTATACTTTATCATAGACGTTTTGACAATAGCATCGTTGTTTTGGATAAAAACAAATATGTTTTAACATCGATGTTAAGGACAAAAACAAAAATATTTTTACATCGATGTTTAGACAATAACATCAATGTTTTGGTGAACAACAAATATTTTTTAATATCGATGTTTCGAACAAAAACAAGTATATTTCAACATAATTCTTTTGATAATAACATCGATGTTTCGGAGGAAAACAAATATTTTTTAACATCGATGTTTAGGACAAAAACAAGTATATTTCAACATAATTGTTTTGATAATAACATTAATGTTTAGGAGGAAAACAAATATTTTTTAACATCGATGTTTCGAACAAAAACAAGTATATTTTAACATCGATGATTAGTCAATGACATCGGTATTTTGGAGAACAACAAATATTTTTTAACATCGATGTTTCGAACAAAAACAAGTATACTTTATCATAGATGTTTTGACAATAGCATCGTTGTTTTGGATAAAAACAAATATGTTTTAACATCGATGTTAAGGACAAAAACAAAAATATTTCAACATAATTGTTTTGGTGAACAACAAATATGTTTTAAAATCGAAGTTTTGAACAAAAAAAAGTGTATTTCAACATAATTGTTTTGATAATAACATCGATCTTTTGGATAATAACAAATATGTTTTAACATCGATGGTACCATACAAATATGATTTGGTTTTGTATAAAACATCGATGTTTTACCTATAACAAAGATGTTTTTAACAACGATGTTTTTGAAAAAAAACAATGTTTTAACATCGATGTTAAAGTATACTTGTTTTTGTTCAAAAAATCGATGTTAAGATCATATATATTGTTTTTTTTGTTATATGTTTTAACATCGATGTTTTGGACAAAAACAAGAATATTTTAACATCGATGTTTAGACAATAACATCGATGTTTTGGTGAACAACAAATATTTTTTAATATCGATGTTTCGAACAAAAACAAGTATATTTTATCATCGATGTTTAGTCAATGACATCGCTATTTTGGAGAACAACAAATATTTTTTAACATCGATGTTTCGAACAAAAACAAGTATATTTCAACATAGATGTTTTGACAATAACATCGATGTTTTGGTGAACAACAAATATTTTTTAACATCGATGTTTAGGACAAAAACAAGAATATTTTAACATCGATGTTGAGACAATAACATCAATGTTTTGGTGAACAACATATATTTTTTAATATCGATGTTTCGAACAAAAACAAGTATATTTCAACATAATTCTTTTGATAATAACATCGATGTTTCGGAGGAAAACAAATATTTTTTAACATCGATGTTTAGGACAAAAACAAGTATATTTCAACATAATTGTTTTGATAATAACATTAATGTTTAGGAGGAAAACAAATATTTTTTAACATCGATGTTTCGAACAAAAACAAGTATATTTTAACATCGATGATTAGTCAATGACATCGGTATTTTGGAGAACAACAAATATTTTTTAACATCGATGTTTCGAACAAAAACAAGTATACTTTATCATAGATGTTTTGACAATAGCATCGTTGTTTTGGATAAAAACAAATATGTTTTAACATCGATGTTAAGGACAAAAACAAAAATATTTCAACATAATTGTTTTGGTGAACAACAAATATGTTTTAAAATCGAAGTTTTGAACAAAAAAAAGTGTATTTCAACATAATTGTTTTGATAATAACATCGATCTTTTGGATAATAACAAATATGTTTTAACATCGATGGTACCATACAAATATGATTTGGTTTTGTATAAAACATCGATGTTTTACCTATAACAAAGATGTTTTTAACAACGATGTTTTTGAAAAAAAACAATGTTTTAACATCGATGTTTTGGACAAAAACAAGAATATTTTAACATCGATGTTTAGACAATAACATCGATGTTTTGGTGAACAACAAATATTTTTTAATATCGATGTTCCGAACAAAAACAAGTATATTTTATCATCGATGTTTAGTCAATGACATCGCTATTTTGGAGAACAACAAATATTTTTTAACATCGATGTTTCGAACAAAAACAAGTATATTTCAACATAGATGTTTTGACAATAACATCGATGTTTTGGTGAACAACAAATATTTTTTAACATCGATGTTTAGGACAAAAACAAGAATATTTTAACATCGATGTTGAGACAATAACATCAATGTTTTGGTGAACAACAAATATTTTTTAATATCGATGTTTCGAACACAAACAAGTATATTTTATCATCGATGTTTAGTCAATGACATCGGTATTTTGGAGAACAACAAATATTTTTTAACATCGATGTTTCGAACAAAAACAAGTATACTTTATCATAGACGTTTTGACAATAGCATCGTTGTTTTGGATAAAAACAAATATGTTTTAACATCGATGTTAAGGACAAAAACAAAAATATTTTTACATCGATGTTTAGACAATAACATCAATGTTTTGGTGAACAACAAATATTTTTTAATATCGATGTTTCGAACAAAAACAAGTATATTTTATCATCGATGTTTAGTCAATGACATCGGTATTTTGGAGAACAACAAATATTTTTTAACATCGATGTTTCGAACAAAAACAAGTATACTTTATCATAGACGTTTTGACAATAGCATCGATGTTTTGGATAAAAACAAATATGTTTTAACATCGATGTTTAGGACAAAAACAAAACTATTTCAACATAATTGTTTTGGTGAACAACAAATATGTTTTCTACATCAAGGTTTTGAACAAAAACAAGTATATTTTAACATCGATGTTTAGACAATAACATCGATGTTTTGGATATAAACAAATATGTTGTAACATCAATGTTTTGAAGAAAAACAAGTATACTTCCACATTGATGTTTTGGATAAAAACAAATATATTTTAACATCGATCTTTTGGATAAAAAGAAGTATACTTTAACATCGATGTTTTGGACAAAAACAAATTTCCTTTAACAATGGTACCAAACAAATATGATTTGGTTTTGTATAAAACATCGATGTTTTAGCTATAACAAAGATGTTTTTAACAACGATTTTTTTTAAAAAACCGATGTTTTAACATCGATGTTAAAGTATACTTGTTTTTGTTCAAAAAATCGATGTTAAGATCATATTTATTGTTGTTTTTTTTTATATGTTTTAACATCAATGTTTTGGACAAAAACAAGTATATTTTAACATCGATGTTTAGACAAAAACATCGATGTTTTGGTGAACAACAAATATTTTTTAATATCGATGTTTCGAACAAAAACAAGTATATTTCAACATAATTCTTTTGATAATAACATCGATGTTTCGGAGGAAAACAAATATTTTTTAACATCGATGTTTCGAACAAAAACAAGTATACTTTATCATAGATGTTTTGACAATAGCATCGTTGTTTTGGATAAAAACAAATATGTTTTAACATCGATGTTAAGGACAAAAACAAAAATATTTCAACATAATTGTTTTGGTGAACAACAAATATGTTTTAAAATCGATGTTTTGAACAAAAAAAAGTGTATGTTTTGCACAAAAACAAGTATAGATGAGATGAGAGATGGTCAACTGTTCTTCAATTACGATAGGTTAAATGATGGTCAGGATTTTCTTGTGGATCTTCATCAGGGCTAAAAGAAAACAAATATATGAGTATCTATGCTAGAGGGTGACAATAAATGGATGCATTACAGAACTGAATAATCTTTTATATTATTATTCAGTTCTGTAATGTATCCATTTATTGTTACCCTCTAGTATAGATACTCATATATTTGTTTTCTTTTAACCCTGATGAAGATCCACAAGTTGGATCGAAACGTTGGCTTACCATAATAAAATCATTGTAAACTGAAAATCCTGACCATCATTTAACCTATCGAAAAACAAGTATACTTTACCGTAGATGTTTTGAGAATAACATCGATGTTTTTTATAAATCCAAGATCTTCAGAGTCAAATTTTATAATAAACCTGTATTATTATTGCACAAGTACAAGTTCCCAAGCTACCAAATAATAGCACTGGCAGTTGTTTTTTTTTATAGGAACCAATAGGAATGACAGAGTATAATTTCCATTTTCACAAATTATAACTTGTACTTTAATTAATAGGATATGAAATAGTAACAAAACAATAAGAGTATTTTTTTGTACTTTTATCATAAAAATGTCACAGGTGGCGAAAAGAAAAAGTAAAAGATATATCTGACACCTCATTAAAGCTATTACCAAAACATTGTTGTGTTTTAAGGGTTAGGGAAGAATATCATTGTTTAGGTGAACCTGGGATGATTTTTACGATGTTATTGTGAAAACATAGATGTTAAAGTAGACTTGTTTCTGTTTAAAACATCGACGTTAAAACAAATTGTTTTGTGTACATAACATTGACGTTAAAAACACCTTTGTTATTTTCAAAATATCTATGTTTAAAAATACTTGTTTTTGTCCAAAAAAAGTTTGTTAATGTTAAAGCATCGATGTTAAAAGATATTTGTTTTTCTCAAAAAATTCGAGGTTATTGTCAAAACCTCAATGTTAAAGTATATTTGTTTTTTTCCAAAGCATCGATGTTAAAACATACTTTTATTTGTCAAAAAAATCTATATTTAAAACATCTTTGTTATATCTAAAACATCGATGTTAAAACATATTTATTTTTGTCGAAAACATCGATGTTAAAAACATAGAGGTTAAAACATATTTGTTTTTGTCGAAAACATCTATGTTAAAACATATCTGTTTCTTAAAAAACATCTATGTTAAAACATATTTGTTTCTTAAAAAACATCTATGTTAAAACATATTTGTTTCTTAAAAAACATTGATGTTAATATCAGCCGGGTAACTGTTAAAACATATTTGTTTTTGTCCAAAACATCGATGTTAAAAACAACTTTATTATTGACAAAACATCGATGTTAAAATATACTTAATTTTGGAAAAAACATCTTTGTTATACTTAAAACATCGATGTTAAAACATATTTATTTTTGTCGAAAACATCTATGTTAAAAACAACTTTGTTATTGACAAAACATCGATGTTAAAATATACTTAATTTTGGCAAAAACATCGATGTTAAAGCATATTTGTTTTTTTCCAAAGCATCGATGTTAAAACATATTTGTATTTGTCGAAAACATCTATATTAAAAACATCTTTGTTATACTTAAAACATCGATGTTAAAACATATTTTTTTTTGTTAAAAACATTTTTGTTATACCTAAAACATCGATGTTAAAACATATTTATTTTTTCGGAAACATCGATATAAAAAACATCTTAGCTATACCTAAAACATCGATGTTAAAAATATCTTAGCTTTACCTAAAACATCAATGTTAAAACATATTTGTTTTTGTCGAAAACATCTATATTAAAAACATCGATGTTAACATCGCACAGTGGGGAAAACAGCCAATCTAGGAGTGCAAAAGTCTTTTCGCCTACAAAACTCTTGCGACTTATAGATATGATCTGAAAATGTATTAAAATATATAATATGAAAGGATTCAAATTTCAAATAGAAATTTTCACTAGTCGAATTATTATTTGTTGTCACTGATCCTAAATTATTGTTTTATTTTCAATTCCAACCTTTTGTAACATCGTTTATATTTAATTCTTTGCTTCTAATAAAAATAGTCGATTAAATTATGAAATATTTTATTAATTACTATTAAAATAAATCTTGTTTCTGGACAATTTTCTAAATTTATTTTTCTTTAATTTTGTTATATTATAAACGTCTTGATTGCCCAATATCAACAAAACAGTAAATCATTTTTCACCAAACAATGTAAACTAAATTGTCCAATTTTTCTATCTGGTTTCTTGGGCTTAATACCAGACATTACTGGCCGGTTTCACGTAAAATATAAATTTCCATTCTTCTTAATCTTTACAACAGAATAGAGCAAGGAAAACTAAATAAAACTGAAAATTAATACATTTATTTTATAAACAAGTAATAAAAAAGTGTTTGCTGTAATAAACAACGCAAGTAAAAGAAAAAAAAAGGTTCTGAAAACGATTTATTTTAAAATTGTATCATATTTCATCAATAAATATCATCTAATAAATCATCATCTTCTTCGTCTTCGTCTGGTTCTTCTAAAGTGAGTGACTTTATGTCACTTTCGAAAACTGATTTTCGATTCGATGCTGATCGTACATTTCTCTCTGACATAGACGAAATAAGAGGGTCCGACGAAAACATCAAAGTGTGAAACAAGTCCGTCATGGTACCTAAACGAGAATTCTTCCTTGTATTATTCTCCCTGTATCGCCGATACCCGAAAGAGTTTTCGATTCGTCTTCTAATGAGTTACGAATAAAATCTAGAACGCTTGTGTTCTTCTCCGATAAACATTTTTGGCTCCGCCCTACTTTAAAAAGTTCTTTTTTCAAAAATGTAAATTTTTCTGAAACAAAAAAAAATTCAAAAATTCATTTAAAAAAAAGTTGCAAATAGTTGCACGGGATTCTTGAAAAAAATCGTTTAATAGTTCAATTAGAAGGTACTATTTTTGGAATCAACGCGAATACGGGCGAATATCAGAGCGTACGATAAAAAAAAGCCTTATTTTTTAAATATTGCAAAAGCCACATTTTCAAAAAAAAATTTAACATTTATATTGTTCTTCTTACCTTCCATTGTAACTGAAGTTTCGTATTATACACTCCAAATAAAATTTTCTTGTACAACTTCTCCCAACAGTGCTTAGAATTAAAATTGAGATATTTTGAATAAAAATTTTATTATTGAACTTACCTTGAAATAAAGGATTATTATTAGGTCGGAGCTCTTGTTTTGTTTTCACTAGACATTTGTGTTTACATATCTAATCTTATTAGGCTTGATATCGCAACTTCAATTTTGGACTTTTGCACTCCTAGATCGGCTGTTTTCCCCACTGTGCATCGGCCCACAAACATCGATGGTCGGAAAACATCGGCTGCGTAACATCGATGTTAAAACCATCGATGTTTTGCGCAAAACATCGATATTTATGGTAGCCAAATAGAGGTTAATTCAAAGAGTCAGCAATTTTTCCCTGACTCAGTATAAATACCTTGGCTTTTCCCTCTAGCGAGGAGTCCAATCCCGGTAGTTAGTCATGAGATCATAGATAAGATAGATTAGTGGAATAGATTATTAGTAATAGTTCAGTTGTTTGTTAATTGTAAACATTGTTGTTGATAAATAAACTTTTTTTTAAGTCTGTCTAAGTTTCGGTGATTTATTTGATGTTTCGAAAACATCGACATCGATGTCGCATCCCTAGCTTCATCCACTGTTTAGGAGGGGAATTCATTCATTCTGTACATTATTAAGTTAGGTCTGATCATTGGCCGATCAAGGGGGAAGGCTGTGAGGGCTGCAGACCTCCCTTTGAAAATTTTTTTGTCTTTGAACGATAGAATTTAACTTTACTAAAAGTAAAGAAGTAAGGTAAAGAACAAATAATGGTATTAAGTATTTAATACTTAATAATTAAGCAATCAATTTAATTAAGTAATTCAAGATCGACAGAACATGTTTTTTTTTACTGACTGGGCCGCCATCTTGGAGTTCCGAATCCGATGTAGTACCAAACTTTTAATTAGAGACTTACAAAGGATAGTCAAGGTAAAAAATATCTTAACAGAAAAAAAGCGAACAATTCTCGGACGAAAATTTAAATTAATGGTTTTAAGTTACATTATTATGCTGTATGTCTGGTTTTGTTGTTCTTTTAGGGAAAAAAAAATGTTTCCTGTCTTGAATCTTCCATGACCAATTGTCAAAATTTTCAAATTGTTAAAAATATTTTATTATTTAACATACATATTAAAAATATTTCATATTCCATGCAGTTTACTAATGTTCCTTCTATTTTTATAACTGACGACTATTTCAAAGGTTAAGTTCAATCATTTTTTAAATTTGATAGATCTCAATTCCATTAAAAGAAATGCCTTCATATTCGGATCATCAATTTTACTCAAAATAATTTCCTTAACTTTAGTTTCAGCGTCATCGAATAATTTGGATAATTCTTCAGCGTACTTAATCCAAACGCAATTAGCACAACCCGACATACAACAGTTGGTTGGAGGATCTGGAATGTCAGGTGTTTGAGTGTCATTCGACTTCTTGTTTCCTTTAGAAGTATTTATTATGTTTGTGTGGATGTAATTTTCACTTGAGTTACTTCGAAACAGCACAGAATATTTGTTTAAATAATGACCTGAAAAGAAAAGTTCATTTCAATTCAGTAATTAAACCTAAATTACTAAACTCGCATAATTATTTACAAATGTGCTTAATCTTACTGCTTGAAGACGTTTTAGGCAAGTGTTTCATTAATATCATACTGAATACACAAGTATAAATAATTTGATACTGCGATAAAAATAACTTAAAAACTGGCACTACAATCTCATTCACACTTCCTCAATTATAACCTTCCACCTTGTAATCAGCCTTCAAAATTAAACCTGGGTGTTCTTCCCGTTGTAATGATGAATGCATTCACAAGATAGTATTATATAGTGATTTATATTTTATTTTTTATATTATGAGCTTTTATATAAAACCATTTGAATGTTCTTAAAGGTTTGTTCCTTTGTATCTAATTTAATTTGGACCAAGTCCTATGTGAAATATTATTGTAAAGCTTCTGTGATGAAAGTGTTGAATGTTGCGGAAAAAAATGATGCTGCCAAAAATATTGCTTATTTTTTGTCTAATGGCAACTCAAGACGGGTAAGTACAAAGCTATGCTTTATCAACCATGAATAATAAATAAAATGATCTAAATTTCTGTTATGTTATATAATAGAGAGATGGGTTTTCTGTTTATAACAAAATATATGAGTTTGAGTCCATGGTTTTGGGTCAAAAGTGTAAGATGATCATGACTTCTGTCAGTGGGCATCTGCTGAACTATGAATTTGTTGGGGCTTACAGACACTGGCAGTCTTGCAGTCCTGAATCTCTATTTTCAGCTCCAGTGATTAAAACCTGCTCACCTGATTTTGATAAAATAAAGGTACCTAATAATTTCATTGTTTATAATTAAATTCATCATGTTCTGGCAATGTTGATGTGTAGATTGTTAAAAGTTTACCAAAGGCAGAGTTGAAGTTTTGAAATCTCATTAAAGACCAAAGGGTACACTTTCTTTAGATAGTGGAATTTAGTTCAATTAAAAGTCAAAATAGCTTAAGATCTCTTAGGGTATAAAAGATGGAAACAAACAAAACACAAAAATTTTATTCACAAAAATCGAACCTATCAACGTTTGCCAAAACCGTACATAAATATTTGTTTTAAAAATTCTAACTAATTTGTATTTATTTTTCTGTTTTATGTTGAAGAAAACATTAGAGACAGAGTGTCGGCCTTGTAATGTACTTATTATTTGGACTGATTGTGATCGTGAAGGAGAAAATATAGGTTTTGAAATAATCGATACTTGTTTAAAAGTTAAACCTAATCTAGATGTATATAGGTAAAATTAAGATCATTTTAATATTTTTATTTTGCTTGCCATTCTGATTGTTATATTTATTAAGAAATCATCAGGATCAAAATAGAGCTTGTTGTTGTTAGTTCTTATGGACTGCAAGGGTGTCCGCTGGATTTAGTTTAGGTGGGGGAAGGCCAGTAAAATTTTTGTGTGGGGGCAGGTAAAATTCTTATGACTGGGGTGAGAGGATCGAAATATTTTGACTATTTAAGGCTCAATTAATTGGTCAAATAAAACCTATATTTGATTTTGACATTTAAAAATTGTATTATTTATTTTTTGTATAATACTTACTTAGTGTTTTTTTTTTTTTTTTTTTTTTTTTTTTTTTTTTTTTTTTTTTTTTCGGTTGGCACATTAGGCCTAATGAGACCTTTGGCCGCGCAGTGTGGTCTTCTTACAGACAGCAAGCTGTGCTTCTTACAGAGCACAGACAGCCTGTAGGGGGTAGCCCAAACCTCACGTTGCTGCAAGCCATGGTCACCAGTGCAGCTGCAGACTGCCCGCAGCTCCATAACCAACCCCATTGGGGCCAATTTGGCAGTGTCCTTCCCACCGATGGCGTCAGTGGCCGTTCATCACTCCTACGCCCGGTCGGTGTGAGTCGCCTCCAGTAGGCTGACGGGCCTCACATACCCGGGGGTGGGGGTAGACTTGGACTGCGTGGCGTTCATTGGTGGGCGGTAACCCGAATGGAGCGGTCACCCATCCAAGTACTAACCACGATGGACGTTGCTTAACTTTGATTACCTATTGCAAGCGCCCTTGTCCACTCGGCCATCCCGGCCCCATAATACTTAGTGTTTATAGTAAATAAATAAGAATTTATTCAACTTCTAGCTTTTGTTTCTCATAATTTCAAGAGGGGTAGGCAACTGCCCTCCCCTGCGGACACCCATGGTGGACTGTATTATTGGTTTATTTAATTAATTTACAGTATCCAAAACTGTCATTGCAAGGTCTTTATGATAACATTAAGGCATTAATTACCATTTATAACAAAACTATCCTTTCTTAATAGAGCGAAATTCTCAGAAATAACTGCTCCTTCGATAAGAAGAGCAATTCAAAATCTAGAAAGACCTAACAAACTAATTAGTGAAGCAGTAGATGTTAGGCAAGTATTGGATCTTCGAATAGGTATTGTAAAATGAAAAATATTGTTTTTAACTATCATTTTTGACATTTATTTTAATGTGATGTATTTTTTTTTTAACATAGGTGCTGCCTTTACACGCTTTCAAACTCTAAGATTGCAGAAAGTATTTCCAGTTTTAGCAGAAAACTTATTAAGTTATGGTAGTTGTCAGTTTCCTACATTAGGGTTTGTGGTAGAGCGGTATTTAGAAAGAGAAAATTTCATAGAAGAGCCATTTTGGAAAATAAAAGGTATAATATTCGTTCTAGTATTTTAAGAAAGCACATATTACTTCAATAAATGGTGTATATTAAATTTTAGATTTCCAAATTTTCTGGAAAATCTTAATTTATTTATTTTTTTTTTTTTCTTTTAGTATTGCATGAAATGAATGATTTGATAGTAGAATTCAGGTGGGAAAGAGATAGATTGTATGAGGAAGCTATATGCAGATCGATACTGTCCAGGTGTCAAGAAAATCCCATTGCAAAAGTTGAAAAAGTTGAAGGAAAACCAAAGTCTAAGTGGAGACCTACACCTTTGGATACAACAGTATAATAATAGTTTTATATAATATTACTGTACACATTGGATATCATTTTTAACAAACTTGAAGGACCAAGTAAACTCTGCTATTTATCCGTAAAGCATATTGGTATTAGTTAGTGGAGTCGAAATAACATAACATCCTTAAATCACCTGTTATTATAAAATAACAGGGATCGGAATAACCTATTACCAGTACACCGACGTTATTGAACTCACTCCATTATTGAGCAATCTATCACTTGTGCGGGTGTGATAACAGGGGAGAGCGTTATAACAGGCTAAAAGAGTGATTGATTGGGCAACAGTGATCAGGCAATAGATGCTATTGCTGGCTGTTATAATGCTCTCTCCTGTTAACAGGCCTGCGCAAGTGATAGATTGCTCAATAGTGAAGGAGTGATTTCAATAACATCGATATAAGTTGCTGACTGTTATAACAGTGCAGAGGAGTGATTCGGTAACAGTTTTGTCGCAGGCTGTTATAACAGTCTGAAGGAGTCATTGGGCAACAGTTGTTATCGCTGGCTGTTAGAACAGTGTGAAGGTGTGATTGGGAAAGAGGTGTTATCTATCGCTGACTGTTCTAATAGTCTGAAAGAAAATGTTATTCACTGTTCTGAATGACACATCTAGCTTAAAATTCAAAATTTATACTCATTATTTTCGTTATGGCCCCGACTATTAATAGACGGGAAAAGAGGTTTTAAATAATAAAAAAAGAAAACTTGCACTGGAATGAGACTTACTATACATTAACAATGAAAAAAGGTTATATAGATCTATTAAAGATTAATAGATCTATTAAACCAAAGAGATATCAAAACTAACATATTTGAAAATTTAACAAACAATGGTGAAGTCACAACAATTTTGAAATTATTTCGCAGTAATTAGCGCAGTGTTAAACCTTAGAGTTCCAAATAATGTGAGACTTAAAGTAGTGATTAATTAAAGAAGTTTATTACTTGTATACGAGAATTGTAAATGTAATTTAGTTTAACAACTTGTCACAATAACCAGCATATAAATATAAATGCTCTTCCACAGGAAAAAAAAAAAAAAAAAAAGTAATGAGTAAGCGAAGCATATGTTAGAAAGAAGAAAGAAAGAAAATTTAATAATAATAAAAAAATAGTTTCAATGAATCAGGATGTAACCTACCAATTTATAGCCCATCATTATGGGAACTTTATTTATAATTACTTTTTAGAAAATTTATAAAATAAGCCTTTATTTTTCATATAAAAAAGACAGATTGTTAGTGCTGTTATCACTCAAATTAATATTGGCTTTGGCTATAACTGAAAATATTAACTTGATTTCTATTTTCTTAATTAGATTATTTTATTTCAAAATTTATTTTAAAGTTTTGAAATCAATAAAATTTGATTTTGCAAAAAATTTTAAAGATCATTTTATATTGTAATGTTGAACAAAAAAACAAAAACAATATAAACATATGGTTTAGAATAGATCTAGACCTTTTGTTGGAACGAACTAACAGTTGGAAGAAACTGTCAGCACATGTTTGTGACTATAATGTTTGAGTACCATCTACACCGACCCAGGAGGTTCGAGACTGTCCTTACGACTATATAGAAGGAGCGATGGCTGGAGAGTTAGTCTTGGTTCTGAAGCTCAAGTCATATGGTTATCTATGTGATACAAATTGATTATTTTTGTAACCTATTTAAATATTTTTGTTTTCATAATTTGTGTGGCATTGAAAATTGTTATTTTTCTTTGAATAAAAATTATTTAACCCACGTTAGTGTTACAATATAATAAAAATTTTACATTATCTATTTTACCCTATTATTTTTTTTCTGAAGGAGTATTGGTAATATGTGTGTGTTTTGGAATTCCATTTTTATTCGTTATCACAATTTCGATTTTTAATCACCATTGCATTGGCCACCATTGTTCTAAAAGTGGTGCATCTGAGGTTTAATTTTTGTATTGTTTACTGTTTTGAAATTATAGATTGCCTTTTTTGTTTTTATTTTCAATAATATTAGTCGTATATTGTACTATAAATTTTGCCAATATGTCTAAGAGAGTGAAAAGTTTATGTGTGGGCTTATTTTACAGTTAGTGATGAAGAAAAAAAAATGTTCGATGTGATATGTGAGGACAGGTGCTGAGTTATAAAAGTTCCATTAAAAATTTAAAAAAGCACATATCAAGTAAACACCCAACTGTAAGTTTAACAAAATTTTCAAGTAGTTCATCGAATTTTCTGAGAGGACAGATTGCTTCTTTGTCTAATTTTACCTTTCAGTCTACTTCTACTGGACCCACCACCATTCCGATTTCTTCAGATACCGCCTCTCCGTTTTTAGATATCCCTACTTTTAGTGCCCATCAATTTATTGAAATGCCCTCAAGAATTTGATCTGAAACATCTATACTTTCATTCGCTCTGCCAAAAAAACTTACAGAAAGCAAAAAAGAAGGAATGATCAGAAAAAAGAAGGAAATCGTCTGCTCTAAAGGCTCATTTTCATAGATTTACAACCTTTTTCAATCGTTGAAGACCATGGATTCAGAAAATTATTGAAAGAATTAAACCCTTCTTATCCATTACCTTGCCAAAAGGCAATTGCGAAAAGCCTAATAACAGCTGAATACGATAGTCTTAACAGCTACATAGCATTTGTTGAGTTTTGCCGAAAGAGTACATCACTACAGATACGTGGACATTTAGGAACATCGATCCCTATATCGCTGCCAGAGCACATTTAATCTATGATTTCAAGTTGAAATCCATTTTGCTATCATGCATAATTCTACCGGGCTGATATATTAGTTAACATGTGGCAGCTGCATACATAAGACATTTTTTCTATAGACTCCATCACTTATTTCTGAATCTTTTTTTCAATTTTCATCAGTTTTTTGCTTATTTAGAAAAAATAAAACACATTTTTTAAAAACCTCATTTTTTTCTTCTGATTTATAAATAGATGATTTGGCTACCAATACCCATCCTTACTGAACGGTAAGCAGCTAATATATTACGTTATAACTTGGTCACAATCATACTTTGTATTCCGATTCTTAAAAGATATAACAAAACGGAATTGAGAGTTGGATGTAATTTTTATATATTTAATTTGAAAATATATTGGGAAAATGGTTGGATAAAATTTTCACTTTTTTGGTTCAAAATTAAAAATTCCAGTATGATTTCCGCATTTTACACACGCTAAACACCCTAATTTTACTCACTCAAACAAAAAAAATAACAAAAACATTTAATTTGTAGTAAATTAAATTTAACACCTTAACGGGCACATTTCGCTATTATAGTTGGAAGCAAATTGGTGTTGTGTATAATTCCGAGGGTACCTCAAATGATCAGTTTTGTTTTGAAATCAATTTGAAGAAAAAAAATGTTTGCTGGAAGTTATGGGCGATTGCCTCTCTAGAGGCTTATGCGCACAGAGTATGCAAAGTGCTAACCCGCCATGCAGCGCTGCTCCTCTTGTAAAGGGCCGTGGCGGGCGGTTGAGCCCTCTTCCCTCCAAACTTCTCGCCTGCTTCCTAAAAGAAACCCCTGTCCTATTGCTATTCAGCAATTATAAGACAAGAAGTAACAATACACTTACATGCAATAGGTTGTAAAACCAACAAAACCTTTTTCAAACAAAGTTACACGCGAGTTTTATACTTGAGAAGACTCTTTATACTCCCTTGCCATCTGCTCCGTTATCAGGAACCGAAGATTCTTCAGATCCTCTTCGTCATCCAAATCAAATTCATAATCGAATCGATACATTATATAAATGTTATTATTGAATCTGCATTACAAAAATAAAAATAAAATGTTTGAGAATTTTTAGAAAAAAATTTATTCATTCATTTTGCAACGAAATAATTCACTTTTAGGAATAATTTAGAGATATTGATATAAAGTATAATTAGTTTCGTTTTAGATCAATAAAAACCCATTGAAAAAAAATCAAACTTTTTTCGTCTAAAATTTTAAAACTTATTAGTCTATAACAAGTATGCGACAAAAAGATCTAAAGAAAAATCAATTTAAATGACATTATTTATGTATAAGTAAACTATTACATAACTTTATAATGTTGTAGAGAGTGATTGAGGAACACGATACACAAACATTCACAAGCGCTTCTAGAAAGGCAACCGAAGGGACAGGTACCTGGGACGCTCACAAGCCTCTCCAGAGGCCCGTATTCGACATTCTTCTGGATTTCTCGGCCCCGGGAAGCTGGTGACTCCCGATTTCTCATCATTAAACTCCCGGTTTGAATATTTCTGAGTTCAGGCTTCCAGAGAGGCCTAAGACCATTAAAGGGTTAATGAAATAATTGATTAATTGAAATGAATTTAATGAAATATTGAAATTGTAGTACATAATACATAAAAAAAAGACTACGCTCCAAACATGGTTAGACCAGTTGAAGATTATGCTCTCTAAAAGCATTTACATTGCTCATACGCTAAACTCATTGTTAACGATGAGCTTAAAAGTAAGGCGGGATTATTAACAAGAATGAGATCAATAGTTGCTCATTTTAAAAGGAATACATCGAGCACTGATATACTCTTAAATTTAGGTATAGTTAAACCAAAAATGCTGTTACAAGCTGTGGAAACCAGATGGAATCCCTCTTTTCTTATGCTTCACCGCTTTTCTGAGTCAGAAGACCTTATCAAAAAGGACAATAGCTCTTCTACATACAAAGCATATAGCGCAATTGAGCTTGGAAGAATGGTGTATGTGCAGAAATCTGTGCAAAATATTGGAGCCATTTGATGAAATTTCAAGGCAGATGAGGGGAGAGAAGTTTGTAACCAGGAGTCAATTCATGATTTTTGTCCGAGAACTTAACAGGATGTTTGAAAAATTTAAAGAACAATTGACAAACAAATCTCTGGTTGATGTCATTTCAGATCTAAGAAATTCTCTTGCTTCAAAATTTAAAAATATAAAACACAGCAAAACAATAGGTTTTGCAACTATTCTGAATCCGAGATATAAGATGCTACTGTACAACGAATTTACTGTAGCAAGGGAATAAATAAGATCAAGAATAAATTTCAAAGTATCCCCTATTTTAAGCTGCTATCTAATAACATATATTGCTTATTTACTGATATGGGTTTTAATTTGTCCTTGCTACACTTCAAGTCATTATTACAGTCATATAATTCGTAAAAAACACTTTTATGGAATCTAAATAAATGGTTTTTTAAATCCCTTAAAAAATTACCTTTAATTATTGTTTCACAACAGTTTTTGAGACGTATTTGAAAAAACTCAGAATCACTTGGTATTTTTGCGCATCATCGTAATTTGTACGAGGAATAACTAAATCTAAAATGAAACGGTCTGGAGAGATGACTTATGACTGGACATTGGACTGGTTTTTCTTCGAGAAAAATAAAATAATAGGATAGGAATAAATATATCTTGAACTAATCCTATTACAGGATTATTCATCAAAATAAACAACAGTCTTTTTCTATGATAAAAACTTTTATGATCAAAACCCAGGGCGAAAAAGTTATTGTTTAACTCACACTTTAATTTTAATTGGTCCATATGTTTAGGTGAACCTTGAACTTTTTGAAGGAAAACTTTTATCAAAAAGTTATTGAAAAACTTTTATTGATAAAACTTTTTAGTAATAAGTTTTTCAAATACTTTTAAAATAAAACTTATTTAAAAAAGTTAATGACTCTTTGGACCCCTGGAATAAATGATAAATAAAGCCAATAGGCCGATTAACACAGTGAACACATGTTATGAAAATCACCTGTTATCACTTGGTAACAGTTATGAGATAACCTATTATCAAAATTTTACTGTTAAGCCCAAGACTAGTTATAGTAACCATGACTACTTGATTCACCATATGAAAGGTACTTGCATTTTTAAATTTAAGTCATTTCAAAGTACTCTCGATTTTGGGAATTTCATGGAGAATAGACAAATACTAATTTTCTATACATAAATCCTTAAGAGAACTTGATTAAAAGCTCCGAAAAATCTGGGAGATTTCAAAATGATGATAGTATAGTGCCTTGATGCCCAACATTTTGATCATATAAGATAACACATTGTTATAAACAATATACTGTAATGACTTTTATACTGATGAATTTGAAATGAAATGGTGATTTTTTATTGTTTTTGGTTTGTTTCAAAATTTGCATGGAAATAAAACATTCTAGAATAGAACAGAACAGGTAGAAAGCTGTGAGATTTCCATAAAATGATTTAAATTATTCAGAAAGGCTTTGGACGGGTCTGGAATCTATTTTTACTTTAACTTACCAATATATGAAATATATAGTAAGTGAAAGTATCGTGGAAAAGTTTGACTTCCGGTTTTCAACGGATAAATAAATAAGTCTCTTGATGTGAAAAATACAGTCTCTTTCACTCTCATTAATAGAAAAATATAAAGGCTAATATGTCATTAGGATACATTATGAGCATCTCTACTATCAAATTGCCCACTTTACCCGCCTGATTTTGTTTTTACTTTTATTTATCTATATATGAAATATATAGTAAGTGAAAGTATTGTAATCATGAAAAATTTTGACTTCCGGTTTTCAACGGAAATACATGTTATAAAAAAAAATGTTTTCCTATAATGCACCTTTAATTTTGTTTATATGGAGCAGTTAACTGTCTCTCATTATACCTAAAAATCAGAAATGGATAAATATGAAAAAAATCGAGAAACGAATACAGGAGATAAAAAGAAAAAATTTCTGACTACTCTTAAAACAAGATTAACCCATGCGCATGTATCCCTTTAATGACTGACCACTGTTTATCAGAAAAGGCGTTGTTTATGTGAAAGAGTTGTCAACGTGTTTTGAAACATACATATTTAATGCACATTATTTGTTTCCATAGTGTGTGTGTAGTAATGTTATCAACTAAATACAGAATTATAAAAACAGACGTGATGAAGTATTATGCTTGCATCCCTGTATTATCACAAATAAAAATAAAAACTTATGTTTAAAAATTAAAAATGAATTGTACTTCAGGGCAGTTTACAGAGGAAATACGTATGTTAAAAGATAATCTTTAATAATTAATTATATTTTAGTTTACGAACTTTAGTTCCATATTAGATTTTTGAATGAAATATAAGGTGGTTTTAGTGGCACAGTATCGTTCTCGGTTTCCGGAAAGGCATATCATAGACAAACATTTTAAAATTAAGTTTTAATTTACTACAAGCCGTAAATACACCATATCGATTCACCTTCATGATGTATCTACAAAAAGCAACTCGCAGTAAAAAAGACTCGACTACTGATGAAATTAGGATTGTTTTAGGCCTCTAAAAAAAATGTATATAATAATAAATCGACAAATATTGATAGCTTTCAAGTTTTTCAATTATCATGATACTCTTCAACTTATGCAGAATGTCAAAAAGATGTGGAAAAAGCTATTTGTGAAGATGCCAAATGGCTGATACCCATTTATCAAAACACGATTTCTACTCTAAGCAGGTTGGTAAGTAAAAGTTGTATGTTGCACGCACAGCACCAGATTTTTTGGATTAACTTCTAAATTAAAATAATGCAGTTAATTTTCAGCCAGTTCAATATTCAATTCAGTGCATTTCAAGACACATGGGTTATACAGTCAACTCAGTAGTAGTGTCACCTCTCTTCTTAAATTCTTAAATTAACAGTCCATCGTGACACAGGGATCTTTGGGCAAGGGTTGTGTGGTAATCGATTAAACTAGAAACTATTTACACAATTTATTTTGTACAATAAACAACTTGACAGGTCCCAACTACCAAAGGGGGGTCTCATAACTACATAAATACTTGGAAATACTCATCAGAATACATCTAACGGATTCTCTTCCCTCGTCCGTCTCCTGTACTCCTTCTAGAATCCCTAGGGCCTGTCAGGTGCCTGACTCATACTCTCTCAAACTGTTCCTCTACTCTCCTAGGCCAGCCTCTTCTAGGAGTTCCTTTCTCTCAGGGTCTCCTATGTTCAATGACCTTTGGTGGGCACACCAACCGCTGTTGTTGTCCACGTGACAGTAGTTTACATTTTGAAAATTAAAAATATACTGGACATTAATATGTAAATATTAATGACCAGTAAAATTTATTAAATAAACACTTTTCACAAACATATATTTACATAATTTGTTAAAAATAAAAACAATTTTTGTTTCTTAATCATTTTCTCTAGTCTTACATGATTTTATCACATGTCCGTTGTTTATTTGTTCCAATTACACAATACTCATCATTATGACTGATGAATCTAGTTCGGCATATGTTTTACAGAAGAAGGCGAAATATCAACCTGATGTACAGTACTTGTAATCCAATTTGCAACAAAAAAATCTCATTTAATTTTGTTCATTTTTAGACGAAATTTTTTATGACTAATGTTTACAAGTAAGATTCTTTTGAATTGTTAAAACTGTATTAATAAAATTTTGTGAAAAAAATTATTTTAATTTCAATTTTTACTTTCACTTACCTATATATGAAATATATAGTAAGTGGAAGTATTGCGATCGTGAAAAATTTCGACTTCCGGTTTTCAACGGAAATACACGTTTTAGGGTCCCCTGAGTCCAAATAACCAAGTCCCGCGAAATGGTCTGTGTGTGTGTGAGTGCGTGCGTGCGTGCGTGTGTGTGTGTGTGTGTGTGTGTGTGTGTGTGTGTGTGTGTGTGTGTGTGTGTGTACAGACTAGCTCAAAAACTATAAACCATGCGAACATGAAATTGGGTATTTAGTATATGTATATGCTCGCGATGTGACAGCAAAAATTTCATCTAAATTGCTCAAAGGGAGGGGGTACTTTATTTAATAACTTTTTAAGACTTTTTCGATTTTCTCAAAAACGGCTCTAACGATTTTGATTAAACTTAGTATTTGATCTATTTATATGCCCCAGAAAGGACTGTAAAAATTTCATCAAAATTGGTCAACCGGAGGGGGGACTTTACTTAATAAATTTTGTATCATTTTCACGTGTTTTTTTTTATTTACTCAAAAACGGTTTTAACGGTTTTGATCAAACTGGGTATTTGATCTATTTACATGCCCGAGATATGACTGTAAAAATTTCATCAAAATTGATCAACCGGAGGGGGGACTTCACTTAATAAATTTTGTATCATTTTCACGTGTTTTTTTTTATTTATTCAAAAACGGTTTTGATCAAACTGGGTATTTGATCTATTTACATGCCAAAGATGTGATAGCCAACATTTCATCAAAGTTGATCAAACGGAGGGGGCACTTTATTTCATAAATTTTTTCCAATTTTTTTCCATTGAAACCTGTTCAGCTCAGTCGTAACTCAATTAATACTACTTATTTGTAAATTTTTGGCACAGGCATATAAAAAGGTGCTCCACCACTGATTGAGATCATTTTCTGGTCATCTCACAACCTTCTAGATGTTATTTTTCTCCACCAACTTTGAAAGATTATCAGAACTCATTGAAATATATTTATGATTATATCCAACCCAATGTAAATTGTAATCTAGGAAATGGAGAAAATTGCTTCAAGAAAATTAAAAATAAATGCAAAAGAGGCTTTGAGAATAGCTGAGAAACTTTATACACAAGGTTTAATTAGTTATCCAAGAACAGAAACAAACATATTTCCTGATTCTATTAATTTATCTTCACTTGTACAATTACAAACTGAAGACCCTAGATGGGGAGGTAGTGTATTTTTTTAATAACCTTTTTTTTTCATAAGTAATTTACAGATTTGATAGTTATGAATGCTTAAAACCTTTACTTTCTTATTTGGATTATGACCCTTTTAATATATAAAAGTAGAATTAATTGTTAATATTAATCATAATAAATTAGTAAATGGTTTTTAAATTATAATTTTTACAACAGGTTTTGCTAAGAATGTTCTCCAGGAAGGTCCTCATCCAAGACAAGGGAAAAAATCTGATCAATCCCATCCGCCTATACATCCAATAAAGTACTCAAATTCTTTAAGTGGTAAATTCTTCTTTTAAAAATAGCTTTATATTCATACATATTCATGGCTTTATTCTTAGATGTTATTAGAAGGTTTAAGAAGAGGTGGTAGACCGTGTCATAAACAAATTTTTCAATCCTTTGACTTGAGACTGTTTTCTTTTTTATTTCTTTTTTTTTTTCTTTCTCTCATACAGTAGTAACCCTGTAAGGGATCTGTTTATTTGTTGACTAGTAAATGTTCCATGCACTAGACTTAATACATGTATCAATACATTAAATTTTACAAGACTTGTTTACATGGTTAACTTATTGGAAAGAAGTTTGGAACAAAAAACTGCAGTTATGAACTTCACTTTTCGACCTTCATCAATCACAATGGACTTAGTAGACCTATCAGTAGTTTGCATGGTTATTGAATTAATCTTGGAATGAAAACGTTGCAGTTCACTTATTAACCACTAAATGTTCTATGATAGTAACAATACAATCTTTGAAATCTATGCTCTTTTTCATATTACAATGGAATAAACCAAAAAAGATGTTTATTTCTGTAACTTTTAAAAATCTGTAGAAGTGTTTGGAACGGTTAAAATTATTACCACCTTCATATTCATCAATTATTACCACGTTCTTATATTATGCAGCATTCTCAAAGGTTTGAGACAGATCGAGAATGTTCTACTGTGAAGATGTATTAGTTAACAAGTAATAAGTGAGGCAGGTTAACCTCGACCAGCAAAGAATGCAGTTACTTTCTAGCCACTGTTACATTTAACTTTTTCTTCCAGTTAATATTATTTTGTGTTCTTGCAGTTTAAAAGAAAGAAAAGAAAACAATTTTATTATTCTGCTACTGATATTCCTAAAGAACAAATTATAAATGCACAACAAATTAAAAAAAAACATACCAGTACGGCCATACATCAATTTACATATGGCCTACATGGTCACTTTCATGCCCGTAGAATTCAAATCCAGCTCTTCTAATTCCTTCCCATCCATTGACAGTTCTCCAATCCTTTTTCTTGGCATTTTGATCTTCTGATAGATTACTTTAGAATCTCTTCAGGAGTTGTTCCTTCCAAAAAGTAATTTTATTGATGATTTTCTCATCAAGTGAATTGAATTGTTTCTTACATTTCTGTTTCAGGAAATGAAGCTAGAATATATGAGTTCATTGTCAGGCATTTCCTTGCTTGTGTTTCTAAAGATGCTAAAGGCCATGAAACAACTGTTAAAATTGATATCAATGGTGAAAAGGTTTGTAAATATTATTTACCCTTAACAATTATATTAATTGCAGTTAAATTTAAGCTTCTAATTTATACATATATAAAAGTTATGGATAGGAGTACTACATTATTAGCTTAATATCATTTCATATTGTTAAAAAACCGCGCATGTGAGCGTTGTTGAGATTCCGAACTGAGGCTTAAAAGATTACGAGGATGACTCGACAAAATGCTAAAATCAAAGATGTGATGAGCAATTTGAAAATTGGTAATTGTATATAGGCGATTATATTCCAACCGAGGGAAAGAGGTGACCAGGTATGAGGGGCCATTCCAAGTGTAGTCATCAGGGATCATAAGATAGTCACCATTGAGAATTTCAAAGAATCAAAAAAGAGAAGGAAAGTTCATATCAAACAGCTCAAGTTTCCTGCAGGAGTCGATTAACTGAATTCTATTGGGTTTTGTTTTTGTTAACCATACAATTGTTAATTGTTTTGAGAAGTTTAGGATTTTCCAATAACTAGTTTGTTTTTTTCTTTTTCTGTATTTACTTTGCTCTAGGAAACCACTGTCGAACTGCTCATTGGGCACTTAAGTCTTGCTTTCACTTTACAAAGTATACAAAGAGAGTTCACAAATTGGTGAGGGGGAGTTATGGATAGGAGTGCTACTTTATTAGCTCAGTATTTTATATTGTTAACAAACCGCGTATGTGATTGATAGGGCAGCATTGAGATAATAAAAGTTCAGGGTTTGTTCAGTCTATGCTTCTATCATTTCAATTCCTTTATCATTTAAGCCCTATCGAAACATATCTATGATGATAAAACACACACAGACCATTTTGCGATACTTGGTTATTTGGACTCCCAAAATGTGAATTTTTGTCAAAACCTTTCATTATTACAATAATTTCCCTTACTATATATTCGAAATTCCCTTACTACTTATTCAAAATATAACATCCTTATTATAAATTATAATGCAAAGTAAAAAATAAAAGTATTCTATTATTAGGGAATAAAATAAAGCAAACATCTTAGCAGACTATTCAGTGAATTTTTGGGAAACAAAGGTGTTTGTAGCTACAAAAATATTTCTGCTGGGATATACTTAACTGCGTGAGAGCCATGATGGAGACCGCTCTCTACAGAATGAGAACCGATTTTTATGATTTTATTTAATTTTGTAGGGAATTCGAAAACCGATGATTTTTGCATTTACATTAAAGACAAAAATTTGATAGTTTTTGAGTTATGCACAAAGAAAGATTTTTTTTCAAAGCTCTTCTCTCAGGGATTTCTGGTGAATCTGACCAGTTTTCCAGATGGGAGGGGAAGGAAATCTTCAAAATGATACTAAGTCATCGAATATGATCAAGTATAATATAAGGCAGACTGAAAAAAAAAAAATAAAGGTCTTTGAAAAATAATTATAGAAGATATTTGAAAATACAAGAACTTGATGTATTTGGATTTTAAAAAAACAAGCAGAAAAATTATAATGTTCTAAAACTTTGGAGTAATTCTGAAACAAAAAAATTATACTTATAATAATACAAAAACAAATTTAAAAATCTAGTGTGATGTGTGCACACATCACACTACTTTCACTTAGTACCCTTCTTTCTTTGACTAAAAATAGACAATTTTTGTAATAGCATACTAAAGTGCTACCGGAGAGGGAGCACTAATCTTGATTTCTCAATAAAAATTGTTTTTTTTTTGTTTTTTTTATTGGAAAATGGGGTCAGTAATAGGGAATGCAATACCGTTAAAAATTTTCGATGTCGGTATTTCGGTATTTTCACTTTTAGAACTGGTAATACTGGTAAAATACCGATATTAGTATTATTTTAAAATATGTAAACAAAATAAAAATTTACTTACTATAGGTTATGTTATTGTTTAGGGGTAGTACAAATGTATGTCAAACACAACTCAAATGTATAACAAACAACAAAACATTTATTTTTAAGAATAATTTAACAAAATTAAATCCAACTTTTTTAATATATACTAGGTTGTTAAAAAGGTCCTTGTGCATATCAAGTTGTTTACATTGAGGTCTCTAATTTAATCCTTATTTAATCTCTGACGAATACAATTCTAATGTCAAGGTTTACATTAACTAATCCTCTAATTATCTATGTACGCCAACTGTCCCTGCCTTTCATTCAGTTTATTAAATTTCACTAGAAATGTCGGAAGAAAAATTTGTCATCTGCGGCCTTCTTAGGCATTATTGGAAAAAAGGTTTTAGTGCAAAGGCCTCAGCCGAGGAAATTTTTGCAGTGGAAGGGGAAAGTGTGGTGCATCGAAACACGGCCGCATTTTGGTTCAGGCGGTTTAATTCTGGGAATACAAGCCTTGAAGATGAACCTAGATCAGGTCGTCCTAGATCACTTCGAGCTGGTTCCAGAGGGCAGGGCTATCAACGCTGAGCTATACTGTGAACAGCTCGATAGGGTTTATGAAGTTTTAAAAGTGAAATACCCCGCTTTGATTAATAGGAAGCAAGCATTATTTCAGCAAGACAACGCCCCTGCTCATCGCTCACGATTAGTTAAAGAAAAATTTTCAGAAATGAACGGGATTAGCGTCTTGCCCCACCCTCCTTACAGCCCAGACGTCGCACCGTCTGACTATGGACTTTTCAGGTCAATGGTGCATTTTTTGAAAGGTCGGCACTTCGAAAACTTCGATGATGTCAAATCTGGATGCGAGGAGTTCTTTGCCTCGAAAACTGCAGAGTGGTATCAACATCAAATACAACTTTTGGCTGAAAGATGGGTTAAAGTAGTTGAAAATGATGGCCTGTATTTTGAAGAATAAATTTGATTTGTAAATTTTGTACTCATATTTGAATAAAATTAATTTTGTGAACAAGGACTTTTGTAACAACCTAGTATTACATTAATTCGTACAAGGGATTATTATTTTTGATGCAAATTGAAATATGATTTCAAAAAACATATATGATCCAATGTACCATCGTTTAACCTCGATCTTATTTTTGTGGTTATATGTTGAGCAGCCGAAAAGGCTCGTTCTGACTCCACACTTGTTGGTGCTATTGTTAACAAGTATTCATAAGCAAGCTTTAGATGCACCCCCCTAATTCCATGCTCTGCAAAAAATTGTAATTCTTTTTTAAGTTTATGTTCTATTTCTAATCTTTTCTTTTGTTTCTTTGGGTTTGGAACATTCGTCATTGCTTTGTTAATCACATTCTCTAATTTGTTTTTTAAAGAAACAGTTGCAGTATTAATAGCGGAGAGAGAGGTAACAGGTATATCTTCATCTTCAAGATCAAAATCTTCACTGTCTGGTTCATTACTTTTAACTCCTAGGCGTTTTATAAGAGAAATCAATATTTTTGTAATAGAACCTTTTTTAAGTTTAGGACATAAGTCTATCCGTTTTGATTTCGTTTTGTGAAGCGTTGTGTAAATATTGCAAACTTGAGATATGTTTGGTCGTCTTTGCATTATTCTATACTTCAGAGCATTTAACAATTCAATACTTATTTTACTTTTTTGTGCAACAAGCATGTCAATCATAAATTTAAACATCGCGTCTGCAACAAGAAGATTAGAATCTCTTCTGCATAGTGCTTCGACTGCTAATTTAATTGGTGACAATGCATCAATGATTTCAGAAATTAATAGAAACTCCTCTTCGGAAAAGCCTATGTTTGATTTTAAATCAGTTAATGCTTTTTGGACACAATACCGTAATTGGTAAAACCTTTCCAACATAATAAGTAAAATGTTCCATCGTGTTATGACAAACAATTGCAAATTCAATTCTTTTTCCAAATTGTAGTTTTACATATTTTTGTAAATAATGATCTTTTTTTGTTGAATAACTTCTGAAAATTTTAGTGACACTTCTAATTTTTGTTACCAGTGGGGATAAATTAGCATAATTCAAATTTATTTCAGTGTCAACAGATCCAACCTCTAGGACAACTAGGGTTTCTATGTCATTCCCATCATCTACACCACTATCACAATCGCTAGATTGGGATTCAATTTCATCATCAACAGTACTAAACTGGAGTTGTTTTTGTAAAGGACATCTCTAACAGCTAGGTGGATGCCATGTGCAAAACATAACTGATGTTCGGCTTCAATCAAATGCTCGAGTTTTACCATAACTGACGCACCATTTGTCAACAATGGTACATATACACACAATGTCATTTGTTGAAAAGTGAATGAATGAATAAAGTAAATTTTATTTTTTTCATGTTTACAAAATAAATAAATTTACTCAAAGCTTGGGATAAGCCCATCAGCTAGAGTGACTTTGACTTAATTTTTTAAAGGAACTAAAAAAATTATTTTAAATGTACAAAAGAAATATGATGAAACACCAAAATAAACTTGAACCTAGATCTATGAATAATCAAATTTGAATGCTATTACTCTTTTTACATACTGGTAGAGTAAGTGATAGTTCTCTCCATTTAATAAAAGTTTCACTTCATTTTCCGATAGTCTATTCTTTCCAAACACGTCTCTTCTAAATTCGCTGAGGATTGGACAGACAGCTAGGAAATAAAAAACATCCTCCGGTTCTCCAAGTTTGCAGAGTGAACAGATGGTATTGTTATCTTGGCTTCAAGGTTTTCTATTGAGGCTAACAGTTTCGGTCCTCGTCTTCATCAACGTGCTGATCATGTGTAGGCTATTGTCAAATTTCAGCGTTTTGTAGAGTGAATGAAATTGTGCCCTCGCTAGTCTCTTGTGCACTAAGCTCCTTTCAGACTTCACCATGGCTAGCACAATATCATTCACAGTATTCTTCCTTCTTATCTCTGGTGTGTCCAAAAAGTTTTAGACAATTGTTCCAGTTTTTATGCAGACATCTTGGAGATCGAAGAACCACGCCAACTTCTTTGAAATAATTTTCTTAGCCAACTTCTTCGTTAGCCTTTGGTCTGACGAGTTAAGAACTCTGAGTATATAATTGAGGTGCAGTCTGAGGGTATAGAGATACATTGGCAGCCTTCCAGTTTCCAACAATAATGCATAGTTAGGTGTAGCGTTGGGTAAGTAAAACAAACGTTTTATAAAACTTCTCTGCACCTGTTCTACTTTTTCATACCGCCTGCTACCCCATACCTGGGCTCCATAACAAAGAACAGCTTTTGTTACAGCATCAAAAACCTGATATTTCGCCGATATTGGAACTTCTTTTCTTTCCATGTAGGAATTCAACGTGCTGTGTAAGCCGTACATTGCCGTTGAGACCTTTTCCTTGAAATGCTTATGAAGAGAGAGTTTTGGAGTCAATATTATGCCCAAGTATTTATATTCAGTTACAACTTCAATTTTTTGGGCTGTGTATGTCCAAAATTCGTCTTCAGCTGAACCTCCACCATTTCGAAAAACCATGAT
This sequence comes from Aelia acuminata, assembly GCA_911387785.2. Classification (NCBI taxonomy): domain Eukaryota; kingdom Metazoa; phylum Arthropoda; class Insecta; order Hemiptera; family Pentatomidae; genus Aelia; species Aelia acuminata. The sequence continues at coordinate 156,860,936 of OU426978.1, read as the reverse complement.
TTTGGATTTATCTAAGTTAACCGTTAAGTTCCATGAATCGCAATAACATGCCAATCGATTACTCATAGTTTGTAGTTGAGTTTTATTCTCGCTCAGCAACACAATGTCACCCGCAAACATGAGACAGTTAACTATTACTTCTTCTATTGTAGTGCCACCTCCTATAAATTCTGGGAGATCAGATATGTACACAATGAAGAGGAGAGCGCTTAAAATATCTCCTTGTTTAACTCCATTATATGTTTAAAAAAAAGTAGAAGTTTATAGAAGCCATATCGCTGATTCTATGGAGGTATATAGTTTTTCAATTATATGTATGATTTTGGAGGAGATTCCAACGGTTAGGAGCTTGTACAACAGTGAACGACGATCAACGGTGTCAAATGCCGATTTGAAATCAACAAAAAAAGCATAAACTTTTTTTCGTTTAGTGGATAGCTTTATTTTCACAGCATTGACCAGATTTAGAATATTGTTCAGGGTAGAATATGCTTTCCTGAAACCAGCTTGGGCCTCAGACAAAATTTAATTCTCCTCTATAAAGGTTTCCAGCCTTTTTTAACAGGAGCCCTGAAAATATCTTTGCAACACAGTTAATAAAAGATATCCCCCTATAATTTTTTACATCATTTTGATCTCCTTTCTTATGTAACGGATAAATCAAAGCTTTTGTGAAACTTGTAGGGATGGTTTCTTTATCTAGTATAGAATTATAGAAATTCAAGAGTTTTTCTAAAAAATTATCGGGCGCATATTTATAAAACTCATGAGGAATTCTGTCTAAACCTGGTGCTTTATTAACTTTGGAAGGATGAAGTACTTCTACCAACTCATAAAATTCAAATGGCTTTTCCATTTTCGCCAAAACAGTCAATGGTCGCGCGTAAGAAATAGGCTCATTATCAATTTGTAGGATTCTTCCAAAATGATATATCCACTCTTCTGTTTGAATATTGTTGCCAAAATAAAAATTTTTATTGTTTAAAGTTTTTGCTATAGACCAGAATTCTTTTGAATTGTTTACTTCTTTAAACCTACTACCCAATTGTTTAAAAAAATTTAAGTTATTTTCGTCACATAAAATTTTAAAGTCCGTATTTGCCTGTATATATAAATATTTCATTGATTCCAGATTATTTTTTCGATAAATTCTAAGAAATTTAAAAGAGCGCCTACATAATAAGGAACATTGCCGGTCAAACCAAGGTGTTGATAAACGAAAAGGATTATCATTTGTATCTGAATAACTACCTCTATGCGCTGAGTCTCTTTCAGTTTATACAGCTCGGGGAGTGTAACCTCCTTATCCTTCTCAAAATAAATCAGTGTTAATAGTTGAAGATTGGATTTGTAATTTATTTCATCAATTTTGGTCCAATTGAGTTTGGGCAATAAAGACAACAGTGTTGAAGTGTCAGTTCTTTCTTTCCCTCTATCTCTTTTTAGGTAAACAGTTATCGGTTGATGATCCGAGAAAGGTAAACAACCTACACTAAAGTCAAGTGCCTTTGTTAAACTGTTTCCAGAAATTATACATAAATCATTCACAGAACATCCCACTGATGATATAAATGTTAGTTCACCGTTCAGATCAGAAGGTGACCGTCCATTTAAAACAATAAAATTAAAATCTGAACAAAACTCCAAAAATTTTCTCCCATTGCTTGTTAAATTTGAGTCTTTTGATTTTCTTATTCTGCTAAGTTCGTTTATCAGCAATTGGGATATTCCAGTCCCCAATGACTAATAAATTAAGATGGTCATACTTTTTGACAAAGTTTATCAGACTGTTAAACTCATAACAGTTTCCACTCTTTTTGTCTAAGATAAATTGGTAGCATGTATAGTTTAAGGTTAACTATTTCTATTATTACTTGGTTATCCAAGTTATTAAATTTAATTTCATTAGATAAATTATTCTTGAAACCTAATAATTTACCTCCAGATGCCCTTCCAAACTTTTTTTCTTTAACTGCAGGGATCCATTTAATAATAAATCCACTAAAGAACTTCTCATATTTTTTTGTATTTTCTTCAGATATATGTGTCTCACATAAATGAATAATATCAAATTTTGGGTGGCAGGATGGCCAAGTGAGCAAACGCGTTAAAAAATATGCGTTGCCACGAACAACCGGACATAACATTGTGAACCAGAAAAATTTCAAGTTCGAAACCAGGAGCCAGGGGAAATTTAATAATACTCGGCATTAATCCCCCACCCTCTCCCCTGGCCCGGGAAACCCCGTATAGCCTAAACGGCGAGGAAGGGGAAGACAAAAAAAAAAAAAAAAAATCAAATTTGTTTACATATTGAATGAAATTATTTTGAATCGTTTTATTAGCTAGTCCACATACGTTATATGACAAGATTGGAAGAGAGCTCATTTTTTCTATGGAATCATTTATAATTAGAGGAGTTTCCTTATTTGGTCAATATTTACTACTTTGTTTATTTAAAGTGCCAACTAGTCTATTTTCCAAATTCATACCTGAGTAGGATTTCCTCATAATTGCGGTTTCTCTGTCTGTGAGTGTATCCACAGGGTCCTTTCTTGATGCTTCAGTGGTTGTTCTGATGTGGGTCATATCTAAGTTTTCTGGTGTAACTTCATTAAGGATTTGTGTTAGATCACATCTGTAGATTGAAGTTAAAATAGACTTCCCATTCTTACCATCTGAACATAAGGCACTTTCATTGTTCCAGTAAAACCTATTGTTATTTACAAATAAATGATTTTTCCATACATTTATCTTAATTTGAGGATTCAATGATTTTAGTTTTTTTCTTAGATAAAGCATTCTATGTTTTTCATGCCTTTCTGTTAAAGTCATGTCATTTTCAATGCTTATTCCTGTATCTTTTAAATATCTCCTATTTTTCAATAGCAAATGAATATCATTTTCAGATTGAAATTCAACAACGAGGGAAAGAGTTTCATTAATTATTTTTCCAATTGGTTTAATTTGCATAATTTTTATGTTTATAACTTTCAGAATTGAAGTGCAAATATCGTTAATAACTTCATCAAAATTCTGCTTCTCTGGTAACCTAATTCCATGAAATATTAGTTTATTTCTCTTCTACTGTTATGATAGATATTCAACTTGAAATTCTAATTTTTTAGTTTTATTTTTGAAATGGTCTAGTTCTTTTGTAATTATTGTATTTTCTGTTTGTAGGGCTTCAATTTTGTTTGTTAGTAGATTTATGTCATCTTTGGTTGCGACATTTTTGGAATCTAAGAGATCACTAAATACAGTTTTAAGTTGTTCAACTTTCATTTCACCTACTTGAGCCATGGCTGTTTTAGTCTTTTTCTCTACAAATGTATTTAATTCAGGTGAGCTATTGCTACGGTTTCTTTTTGAGCTTTTTGTTGTGAAATAACTTGATATTTTATTACTCATTTACTGAACGAACTATATTTAATGAAAGAAATGAGTATACTTATCTAGCTAGAGGGGCTCTTATCAAGGATAGATAATGGTTCTACCGTGGATATAACAGGTCTTTATTCCTTTATCTTCAATAATAGACTTTTCCATCTGTATGAGAACCGATTTTCCACAATATAACTTTAAAATTTAGTAAAAACACACAAAAAAAAACAGAGAACATTTAGAACTGCTACGATAAGCTATCAATCCGTGACCACATTTAGAACTGCTACGATAAGCTATCAATCCAGGGTGGTTGTTTTAAATGAAAATAAAATATCTATAAATTTTGTGGGGGGTGGATTACCTATTTTAAATTATTTATTTTTTTTGTAATTCTTCTATGCGTGGTTTTATTCATTAACTATACAATTTGTAAATGGGGGTTATTCAATTGATATGAGACAAGTTAAAAAAAAAAAAAAATAAATATCTGTTTTAAAATAACTTTTATTAGTAACCTCTGAGCAATAAAAGTTTTTTCAAAACTTGTAAATAAAAATTCTTGCCATAAAAGTTTTAACTATTTTAGATAAAAAAAATTATATCATGATATTTTTCCCCCTTACAATGTTTACATTATTCATATCTTTCTACGTGTCTGGCAACATAAGGATGGACCCTTGTTTCGAAAAAACAGTAAATTTTAAATTACTGGTAATGCCAACACCCCCCCCCCTTACAGCCGAAATTTAAATTTAATAATATTTTCGAATTTTTACTTATCTGGAAACATAAGAATGCACCCTCATTTTAATGTACCTTGCCTCTGTTTCTGTGAGCCGTCTACTTGCATATGCCACAAGTTGCTTCCCATTGGTCCTTTCTTGCGATAGTATCGCCCCCAATGCATATTCACTCGCATCCGTAGTGATCGTACATTCTTTAGTGAGGTCTGGAAAAGGGAGTATTGGTTTCTCCCAAAAACGCCCCATATACTTTCTAGTATTATTCTCTGTCTCCATATTTATTACAATTTTCTGCCCCTTCTTTAACCCTTTAACCGCTAAGCACTCGGAACGAGAGTTGCCCTGAGACACTGAGCTCATACTTATTTTTAATAAGTAATATTTTTTAAATTAATAAATAATAAATAATAGCGAAATAAAACAGTGAATATCACCAAAAAAACACAGAGGACTATCTCTCAGAGCCTCTAGAACTCGAATGAATAATGGCAAAATATGTCCTTCAGACACTTGACGGTACCTGAGGGAAGGATAAGAGACATAAAAAAAAAAATTAGTAGGTAAAAAGGGTTGAGCCAGGCTTCCCCGAACGGCCGACCCAGATGACAGGCAGCTACCGGGCCGACACAAATGTTTCCAAAATAGAGATACCCCTCAGCCTAGCGGACGCTAGATCTATTTATTAAGTCTCCGTGGATCCGCTAGGATGTGCCTCAGTCACGACAACTTATCTCTTGTGAAGCTGAGGATGGTAAATAAGTAAAAAACCAATTGCGTCATTAGCGTGTGGGGAACGGCAGCCTTTGACGAGTTATCTCGTCATTAGCTTGTGGGGACCGACTTTGTTTCGCGAAATATCTCGTCTGGAGCCATGAAAGGGTTAAAAGGTTATTAAGGGGTACCAAGTATTTTGCCATCTCGTGGACGAAGCTCTGATAATAATTCAGTGTACCTACCTACCCAGTAACCTCCGAATTTCTTTCACTTACCTTGGCCTTGCCATGTTTTAGCGTAGGTTAAACATTTAACACTAGAAATTATGAATCCATGTTGACCAATTATAACTTGTTTGCTTCATTTCTTTATAAAAATAGACGATTAAGCTTGTGCTTAGGAATATATAGTGACAGAGGTCTAAATGGTATCTCAGCATTATTACAGATGAATAAGGCGCAAAGGCGCCGAAAGCTCCTAGTGTAGACATGTAAGGTCTGGAAAAATATATGGACTGTTTTGGAGTTTGTTAATTTGATTAAAATAAATATATACTACAGTCTAACTATTGATAAAAAGGAAGATCTTTTCTGGTGATGACTAAATAACTTGGTGGTAGATTACCACCATGAACTTTCGAAAAATTAAAACTATTGTTGTATCTTTATTAATTAATTTTTTTATGTCCCAAAAAAAATTACCAACCACGCTCTGCTACCAATTTGCCATGTCCCTGATTTAATTAAATTATAATATAGGTTAGTAAAGAGGTCCGTTTAGGTCTGTTAAGGTCCGTGGATCTTAATTATCTTTAATAATTGGGACATGCAAAAAATAGACAGAATTATGCAGTGGAAGAATATTATAATTGGTGAATAATATATACATATATACATATAGACAAAAATATCTAATTACTATTAAAATACGAGCCTGGGCAAAGGAGTGGGAAGCCGACAGCAGTACGTCTAACTGGAGGGAAATTCGGCTAGAGACTCTCCTCTGTGAGTGGGGCCTTCTCAGAGATAGGGCGATAAAGAGGCTTTAAGGTACAAAGTTTGGCCCTATGTTATTACTTAACATATTTATACAAACTCAAATATATTCAATAATCTATTTGGGCACCTAATTAAACTAATTATAATAATTCTCACTTATATCCACATACACAATATTTCTATAATAGCCCTCATATAATATGATATAATAACAATTAATATACATTATATTTATATAATAAATATGACATAACAATTATATGTGTGGATCACCACACTATCTTGGGTTTTACATCTGACTGGAGTCCTGAAAGCAACAGCTTCTGTTCTTTAGTAAGAATTCTGCCTATAAATAAGTAATATTCCATTTTTCTTTGAAATTTCCATTTAAAAAAATTAAAATTCAATAGAAAAAATAACTTTTGTATATATAGCTCTTTTTTTTTTTTTTTTTTTTTTTACAGTTTACAGCATCTGGTTTGATGATTCTCGAACGGAATTATTTAGACGTCTATCCATATGAAAATTGGTCAGCTAAATGCATTCATGAATATAAACAAGGCACTACTTTTAGTCCAACTCTTCTGGATATTTCTGAAAGTAAAACAACTGCTCCTAATTTATTAACTGAAGCAGATTTGATTGCTTTAATGGAAAAGCATGGAATTGGTAAATAATTTAATTATTTATTATTGAACTGATTAATTTCAAAGCAAATTATCCAGGGCCCAAAACCCTTTTCCTCTGATTTTAATTAAAACTTATAGATATTAAGTACTTACTGAAATAAGAGGAATACAAAATTTTACCCAATTCTCACAAAGTAAGTTTCAGATTAAAATTAAAATAATGCAATCCGGAGTACCAAAATATTAGTGCAAATAGATTCCGACTATGAAAAAGGAAGAGGTTACTTTGTTGGAGACGAATGTGTTTTTTTTTTTTTGTTTTTTTTCTATTTACGTTCACTGAAAACTCCTAGATGGATGGACCGATTGGAACGAAACCTTTGGTATCTTGTAGATAATTTCCCCAGGGTCCCATTATGAACTGTTTTGGGTTCTTACATTATTTAGAATTTTATTTTATCTGGAAAACATATAAAAATAATTATTTAATTATTGCTCAAACTGTTTACTTATTGGAAAAACTTAAGGCATGTATAACGTAAGGTATGCTCCCACAATCACTTGAAACATATTGATAACTAAAGCCTTGTTCACATATTAGGCATGTTCAATTTTGGTTTCTGATACATGCCTAAGGTTGTCTACTTAGAGATGTCTGTAACAGTGTTAGTCTTTAGAAATGTCCAAGTAGACAAATCTCATAAAATCCCAAATAGAAATCGCGGTCTGAAGGCCTATTGCGAGACCATGTGCAACATTGAGTTGCATCCACACTATTCAAAAGCGGATCCAGAAAATTCTAGAGGGGAGGTGCTTTTTTTTTTTATTTTTAAATTTTTATATTTCATGAAGGTCCTAATTTAAAATATTAGTGCATAGTTACATTTTAAAGTTTTATTAAATGTTTAAATACAATCCATTTTTCATGTAAGGAGTTAAAAAATAACTTTTTACAGAAATATTAATAGTTAATTGGTTTCCTCACCTTTCAGGGGCTGCGCCCCTCTCTCAGGCTATCTACCTAGGCATGTCTATAGACAAATCCCTGTCTATAAAAATCTAGATCTAAACTATCGTATTAAGATATGAATAATATAATAGAAAGATGGGCAAGGTATTTCTAAGAGTTTCTAAACAGACCTGGAGTAGAGAGAGTAAGTGTATTAAGTGGTGGCAATAGTGAGGAAGTAAAAGAAGGAGAGGGCCCACCTGAAAAAGGAGAAGTTTTAGAAGTTATCCAGGCATTAAAAAATAATTAGTCACCTGGAATAGAATAAACTGTTAGAATAAACTACAGTTGAAACCTGCACCTACCCCCTATTTTTGGCCTCATCCAATTTCCATCACCGATAATTAGCTTCTACCCTTAGAGCCGTGGCTACGCTTGTTTTTTTTTTTTTTTTTTTTTTTTTATTAAGATTCAAGTAGTCCTTTTTACTATTTCGATCTAATTCGCAATTTTTATACTGCCTAACACTCCGCTCTCGTTCAACTTGTATGCTTTCGAGGTATGATAACTCAAGCCATAAATTAGGGTTTAGGGGGTGGGTAAGAGCGGTTACACCGATTTTTAATATTATTCCCGCACCTACCCCCCTATTTTTTGCCTCATCCAATTTCCATCACTGATATTTAGCCACTACCCTTGGAGCCGAGGACTACGCTCGATTTTAATTTATTTTTTTTGAATTTTATTAATATTTCGATTTAATTACTCCTTTTTACTATTTCGATTTAATTAGAAATTCTTATACTGCCTAAGAATCCGTTCCCGTGCAATTTGTATGCTTTCGAGGTACGAAATTGCTGTCTAGCCGATGGGCGGAGGACGGTGGGTGGTGGGAGGGTCCTGCACCTACCCCCTATTTTTGGCCTCATCCAATTTCCATCACCGATAATTAGCTTCTACCCTTAGAGCCGTGGCTACGCTCGTTTTTTTTTTTTTTTTTTTTTTTTTTATTAAGATTCAAGTAGTCCTTTTTACTATTTCGATCTAATTCGCAATTTTTATACTGCCTAACACTCCGCTCTCGTTCAACTTGTATGCTTTCGAGGTATGATAACTCAAGCCATAAATTAGGGTTTAGGGGGTGGGTAAGAGCGGTTACACGGATTTTTAATATTATTCCCGCACCTACCCCCCTATTTTTAGCCTCATCCAATTTCCATCACTGATATTTAGCCACTACCCTTGGAGCCGAGGACTACGCTCGATTTTAATTTATTTTTTTTGAATTTTATTAATATTTCGATTTAATTACTCCTTTTTACTATTTCGATTTAATTAGAAATTCTTATACTGCCTAAGAATCCGTTCCCGTGCAATTTGTATGCTTTCGAGGTACGAAATTGCTGTCTAGCCGAGGGGCGGAGGACGGTGGGTGGTGGGAGGGTCCTGCACCTACCCCCTATTTTTGGCCTCATCCAATTTCCATCACCGATAATTAGCTTCTACCCTTAGAGCCGTGGCTACGCTCATTTTTTTTTTTTTTTTTTTTTTTTTTTTTTATTAAGATTCAAGTAGTCCTTTTTACTATTTCGATCTAATTCGCAATTTTTATACTGCCTAACACTCCGCTCTCGTTCAACTTGTATGCTTTCGAGGTATGATAACTCAAGCCATAAATTAGGGTTTAGGGGGTGGGTAAGAGCGGTTACACCGATTTTTAATATTATTCCCGCACCTACCCCCCTATTTTTTGCCTCATCCAATTTCCATCACTGATATTTAGCCACTACCCTTGGAGCTATGATCGATGCTGAGCTTTTTAAGTGTGGAGGGGCAGCTTTAAAGGAAGAGTTATACAAGCTCATATGGTACATATAAACTAAAGAGGAAATGCCAGATGAATTGTCCAAAGCGGTGATATACCCTCTAATAAAGGAAATAGGCTGATATATGATAACTATTGAGGAATAAATCTCCTACCCACAGCATATAAAGTATTGGCCGTGCTGATCGGAAAGAAGCTTCTAAAATGGTCCCAGTCCGTAATTGGAGAATACCAATCTGGGTTCAGGGCAGGCAGATCCACGACAGATTTTATTTTTATGTTCTGTCAGATGATTGAAAAAGACATAAGAATACAATGTGGATCTGTATCATGTATTTATAGATTTCAAGCAAGCTTATGAAAGTCTCCAGTGGGATAAGCTAATTAATATACTGTGGGGTTTTGGAATTTCAAAGAAGCTTGTATGCCTGATCCAATTAACACTGAAAGACACAGCTTGTACAGTGAAGATTCATGATGCTCTTTCATCAGAATTCTCTGTTAAAGTAGGATTATGGCAAGGAGGCTCGCTTTCACCCTCACTCACTCACTGCATGGCGTTACGGTCCATTGTGGACCAAAGCCTCCTCCATTACTCTATTCTATCCATAGCCTTGGTGCGCCATCGTCTAACTTGAGCTGGCGTAGGTCCTCCTCCACATCGTCCAGCCATCGTTTGCGAGGCTCACCTCTTCTTCGAGAACCCCTACATTATGAACATCGAGAGATGGATATGGCCCGGTAATTATCACAGTGGAGTTTGTTTCCTTTTTTGTGGATAGGACAGATAACAGCTTCCGACCACTCACTTGGTATCTTTTCATCCATCCATATATCCTATATTATTTGGTACAACTCTTCCCAAAGAACTTCCCACCATACTTAAGTAGTTCACTGGGGATGCCATCAATGCCAGCAGCTTTATTATTTCTTAATTGCATTAGGATTTTGGTGATCTCTTCTCTGTCCGGGGGGGGGGGGGGGGGGGGACTTCTTGATCCACTGGATTTAATCTCCATTTCCTTTCTCTTCCAGACCAACACTGTAGAACCAAAACCGATGAATTCCTTCTCATTATATTGAGCCCATCTATCGAGGATACTTCCTATATCAGCCATAAAATTTCCTTTCTCATCCAGGATATGGTTCGATTGGGATTTGAAACCAGTTCTGATGTTCTTTATACCTTTGTAGAACTTTCTGCTTTCTTTCTTCTCATATGCATCGCATAGCTCTTCCATCCTTTCATATTCTGCAGCCCTTCTATTCTTCCCACAAAGGTTCTTTGCTGTCGCTCTCAGGTTAACATATTCCTCATATGTTTTCCTGGTCCTTCTCTGTAGCAATTTCTTCTTGGCTTCATTTCTACTATGCCTTTTGGCACTTCTCGTTGTACTAATCCTTCCTCTTGGGCTTTGTTGTGGCTAATAGAGATTTGGAAGCTTTCTTCAAAGATTCTCTCAAAGAGTCCCATTTCTTCTCTATATTTGTTTTTTCTTCCGCTGCGGTTTCCTGGATATGGTTTTGAAGCTTTTCTCTATATCTTTGTCTGATGTGATCATCTTTAAGAGCTTCCACATTGTAGGTCGCTTTTGTCTTTTGGATGTTTTGCTTCTGGGCTATTCCCAGTCTTTGCATATACTTGCCGATTACCAAGTATTGGGCACTGCTCCACGGTAACTTCTTACATCTGCGAAATGTGATGCGTGCCTTTGGTCTATGAGGATGTGGTCTATTTGATTTGCAGTCAAGCCATTTGGAGATACCCAAGTTTCATTGTGGATTTGTTTATGAGGGAATTTCGTGCTTACTATTCTGATTCCTCTGGTCGTAGCAAAATCTATTAGTCTGACACCATTCTCACTAGACTCATCATGCTTACTCTGTCTTCCGATGGTTTCTTGTGTTTTTTTTTGTGGATTTGTTTGTGAGGGAATTTCATGCTTACTATTCTGATTCCTCTGGTCATAGCAAAATCTATTAGTCTGACACCATTCTCACTAGACTCATCATGCTTACTCTGTCTTCCGATGGTTGGTACGAAGGCTTCTTCTTTACCGATCTTGGCATTCAAATCTCTCATCACTATTTTGACATCGTAATGAGGAAGTCGGTCATACGTTGTTTCTAACATGCCATAGAATACATCCTTCATCTCTTCGTCCATTTCTTCGGTTGGAGCATGGACACTTATTATTGAGATATTAAAAAAACATCTTTGAGTGGTAGCATGCAAATTCTTTCATTAATTGCTCTAAAATTTAAGATGGTGTGCTTCAGGTTTTTCTTTGTCATAAAGACTGTTCCCAGCGTATTTTGTGTATTCCCACTATTGACCAGGATATACTTGTTCAGTTCCATGATTTTTGTATCCCCCCATCTAATCCCCTGAATGGCAGCTACATCAACCCTATATTTCTCGAGCTACTCAGATTCAATTAGGAAAGCATAAACCAAAGGCATGTAATCACTTGAAATACCTTGGTGTCCCAGTGTCTGAAAAGGGGATAAAACCAATGATATTAAGGGAAGAATAACGGCAGTTAATAGATACCTGTTTACCTTGAGTAAGAACCTCCAGTTTACGACTCTCACGCAAAGTAAAACTGACACTTTATAAAACTGTTTTAAGACCTATCGGGTGTTATGGCAGTAAAACATGGATCCTCACTAAGGAAAATATAAGTGCTCTCATAATATAGAAATGGAAAGTGCTAAAAAGAATATGTGGTCGTAAATTTAAAAATAATAACTGGAAAATATGTTCCAATTAGGAACTGCAAAATCTTTATAGTGAACTGGGACATGAAGAAAGAATTGGGGAGGAAAAGTTGCCTAAGAAAAGTATTTATGGTAATTGTGGAGGTGGCTCTAAAACTGCACCTCACCATGCCTCACCTCACGTCAAATACATCGATAAACAATGCTGAATGAATCGTATGGGACAACCAACCAGTTAAATTTAGAATCAAAGGAGTGGGGGAAGAATATGAGCTGTCTGTTGGTTATCAACATCAAAGTGCTGCCACATCACTTGCCTTATAAATACATGCATTTCGCGGGACTTGGTTATTTGAACACAGGGGACTCCAAAACTTGTAATTCCGTTGAAAACAGGAAGTCAAAAATTTTCACAATCACAATTTCCCAAACTATTTCATATACAGGTATGTGAAAGTAAAAAGATGTTCTAGTCAAAGTAGGAGGTGGGAACTGCACTTGAGTTTCCATCTTTCTGTGTATACTCATTAAATTCAAAAGGTGATTATTAATAAAAATATAATATAAAGGAAAACGGGATAGCTGAATATGGCATGACCTGAGCAAGGCAAATAAGTTGATTTTTATTTCGAGGTGAACCCACAAAATAAATCTCCACTTTCCCACCATGGATAGGAGAGGTTGGTACAACTATTTTTACAATCAAAACATCGATGTCGCTATTACATCGAACACAAAACATCATCGATTATCAAGAACATCGATGTTTATCGACATCAATGTTTTTTAATATATAAATTTTTATATTAATATATACATAACAAGAAAGGGTACATCCAATATATTGTCAAGTATCGATGTTAAAACATTCTTTGTTTTTATCAAACCATCAATGTTTTTAAAGAAATGTATGAATGTAGAAACATCTTTGTTTTTCTTAAAACATCGATATTACGAACATTTTTGTTTTTGTCTAAACATCTATGTTAAAAACATCTTTGTTTTTGTCAAAACATCAATGTTAAAAATCTTCTTTGTTTTTATCAAACCCATCGATGTTTTAAAAAAAAGTATCAAAATTTTGTCAAAAAATTGATTTAAAACATCTTTGTTTTTGTTAAAATATTGATGTTAATAACATTATTTGTTTTTATCAAATCATCTTTGTTTTTGTCAAAACATCGATATTAAAAAATTCTTTGTTTTTATCTAACCATCGATGTTTTTAAAGAAATGTATTTACATATTAAATATTGTCAAAACATCGATGAAAAGCATCTTTTTTTTTTTTTAAACATCGATATTAAGAACATTTTTGTTTTTGTCTAAACATTGATGTTAAAAAAATCTTTGTTTTTGTCAAAACATTGATTTAAAACTTTGTTTTTATTAAAACATCGATATTAAGAGTATTTGTGTTTTTGTCTAAACATCGATGTTATAAACATCTTTGTTTTTGCCAAAACATCGATGTCAAACCCGCCACTTTTTTAATTTGTAACTGACAACCCCCCTTTATGTTATTGCCCATTGGTTATCTTTTGTATATGTTTATCCCTTTCAAGCTTGCATCTACTGAGTTTAAATACTATGATATAGGGTTAAATTTTAAGTCTTCTATTTTTTTTTTACAGTACCCTTTCAATGAAAAAAAAAGTCAACCATTTAAAACATCAATGTTAACATCGATGTCGCATCCCTAGTAACCAGTACAAAATGGACTTAAATTTTTTTTAGTAACCTAATCTTACAAATTATCTTGTATTATCATTAACTACATTTTAAAAATTCAAACCTAATTCGAAAACTAGTTACCAGTAAAAATAAATCAATACTCAGCAAAAATTGAAAATATTAAAAAAAAAAAAAAAAAAAAAGAGGCAATTAAAATAATTATCTTTGATTTAAGCGAATACTGCTAATACAAATTATTAAAATAAAAAATGCCATGTTGAATAAAAAACATTCATTTCAGAGACAGCAGTAAATTAAAAAATTTTGACACTGGAATTTACAAAAATTCTAAAATTCTACTGCATGCTTTTGTATATCAACCATAGGTTGCAATTGGTTAAATTTAAGGGAGAAATGTAAACATTTTTCAAATTTAAAGTTGTACCATTTTAGAAATGGCTTGTAATTTTAAACTTGTCTTATAATTTTATAAATTAGTGACTGAAATTGCATGATTAGGCATCATTTCCCTGTTTTACATAAGGAAGAATTGTTCCTTCTGTTAATTTAATTCATTATCTGATTTTCAGGGACTGATGCTACACATGCAGAGCACATCGAAAAGATAAAGACACGCTCCTATGTTGGCCTTGAAAGTAATACATATTTTATTCCAAGTGCTATAGGGATGGGATTAGTCGAAGGATATGATACTATGGGTTTTGCGATGTCTAAACCACACTTGAGAGCTGAGCTAGAAGCTGACCTCAAAAGGTAACAATATGATTTGACCATTTTCCTTACATTAGTTCTTTTAGGGAATTCGATTTCATAGGAGAATTAATATTCTTAAATAATATTTAAGAATTTATTTAATCTTTTTATTATTACAATTTTTGTTAGAATTTGTGAACAAAAGTAATAATTAAAATGCTCTAGTATGTAGACTTAAAATTAATTTTTAAATTAATTAAACAGTTGTATAATTTGTAAAATGGGGGTTGAAAAACCTTTTATCAACAAAATGTGATTTTAATCTATAATGGGTGATAACATTTAAATTACAGACTGCAATGTCATGTTCGATTCAACAATGTAAAATCTGTAAAACGCTGTATATCAACTTTGTTTTTCACCTCAGATTACCCTAGATTTCTCGTAAAAAATTCATATTTTTAGGGCGATGATTACTTTTCAAAACACTGGACAAATTATCCTGGTTATTATTTTCAATTTTTGTTTGCTCTTAATGGTAGTATTTGTTAACTTTCTTGACTTTAATTTCGTTCTCGTTGTTTAGTGATTATTTTATAAAATATTACCCATATTTAGCTACCGTTTTTTAAAATAATATACCAAAAGTCCCAACTCCACTGATTTCTGATTATACAGGGTGTCTCCAAACCAAACGGCCAAACTTCAGGGATCGATGGAGGATCGAAAAACTAAGAAAAAAAGTCCTTCGGCATATGCCTCATTTTTGCTTCGTTTTCGAGAAAATCACAAAAAACTAAAAATAGTTGTGCAAAAACTAGGTAAGGCCCTGGAAGAGCGGATTTCAATCCTTGAATGAATTTTAATAATAATTGTTATTCGAATATAATAATTTTATTTCAATCTTATACTAATAGAAAGGTAATTGAAAAAAAATAATTATTTTTGTTTCGTGTTTTTAATAATAAATTGACTTTTTGCATTTCTTATTTATTTGATAGAATAATATAACACAAAATTCGTAACTCACACAATACATAAAACCATTCATATATCTTATAACCTTCAACACATATGATAATTAAAAATTGAATAATAGCAAAACAATGATAATAATGATAACAATTCCCAACAATTTTTTATTCAGAAAAATCATCTAAACATTGTTCTGCGGTGAGCTGGTTGCAAACCATTCTGACGCGCTCGATGAGATCATCCCTTGTGTGGACGGGCTCTCGGTAGACATTTTCTTTCACGTATCCACACACGAAGAAATCTAGTGGTGTGAGGTCCGGAGACCTTCGAGGCCAAGGCACCGGCCCACCTCGTCCTATCCATTGACCTAGGTAATTAATGTCCAACCAGTCTCGCACGGCCCTTCCGTAATGTGTTAGACAACCATCGAGTTGAAACCAGTTCTCAAGCCTTCTTTCCAAAGGGATATCTTCCAAAAGTGCCCGTAAGTCATTCTCGAGGAATAGATAATAACTTTCAGCATTAAGTCGAGCAGGAAAAATACGGGACCTATTATGCCATTATTACAAAGACCGACCCACACGTTTACAGAAAACTCATGCTGGTATTGAAATTCTCTAAAAGCGCAGGGATGTTCATGTGCCCAAAGGTGGTAGTTTCTTTGATTGAATATGCCCGCACGTGTAAAAGTCGCTTCGTCCATCCAGATTATTTTTGAACTTAAGTTTACATCGTTTTGCAATTGTTCTTCGTACCAATTACAAAAATTTAATCGGCGGGGATAATCAGCCGGTATTAAAGTTTTTACCTTTTGTACATGGTAAGCATGCCTGCAGTCAGCCCTTAATGTGCGCCAAATGGTTACCCATGGTATGCCAAGAAGATGCCAGCTCTCCGGACGCTCGTACCAGGGTTGATATTGAAGTGCCACAGTATCCTCTCCCTCTGCCTCAGCTCGGCTTCCATTGTAGCCTGCATACGGTTTCCACCACGATTACATGAGAAGGACCCAGTCTCTCGAAGCCTTCTGAAAGTGCTGGTAAAAACACCTCTGTATGGAGTTTCTCGGTCAGGAAACCATCTGCGATATTCCCGAACTGCATGGCATGTATTGCCATTCCAGAATCCGTAGACGTAGACTATGTCAGCTTATTCACCGTTGGTAAATCTAGCCATATTTTGTGACTTCACTGAACACTACTAGCAACACCACTAATGTGAGAATGCGAGGCTGGATTCCCCCAAAAAAGGATTAAAATGATAGTACAATGGCTAACATTTTAATCCTTTCTTTTTAAGTTCAAGCACTCAACCTAAATGTTTAATTGATAACGAAAGCGTGAGAATACTCATCTTTTCTAAATTAAGAAATTAAGCTTGCTCAAAAAGCCAGTATATTTTTGTAATTTATACATTATTGAAAAAAAAAATCTGTCCGTGCGCGCAACACACAACTTTCACTTACCAACTTACTTAGATTAGAAATTAATGCGTTTTGTTAATTGCCACTTCTCAAAGTTACACATTTTTCCACATTCATTTCGTATTTTGTTTTCATTTGCTCTATAAAAAACACTAATTTCTTTTATTATTAAATAAAAGTTTTTACTTGTGATAATTCGGCAATGCAATCATAATACTCCAAGTCGTCTGATTTTATAATTCTCTATGTACTTGTTGAAAATTTCATTTAGTTACCATGAAACAAATAATTTCCATTAAATGAACGGAACGGCTTAAATCATGAACTATGGCCTGTCATTAAAGGCGTACTACATGTTTTATGAGTTGACTGAATTTTTTCCTTTTTTTTTCCTCTATATGTTTACTTAATTTTTATCATATCTCATATTTAGCCATTTCTTATTTTTAGGCGTAACGAGAGACAGTTAATTTCTCCATATAAACAAAAACAAAGGTACTTTATAGGAAACAAAAAATACCCCTACCCCATTTAAGCCCCCTCAGAACATTTTAATAATAATAAAGCTTACTTGATATTAAAGAACACCTAATTTTCATTAAACATGACGAATTTGATGAAATGTTAGCTATCACATCTTTGGCATATACATACATCAAACACTCAGTTTGATCAAATCTTTGAAGCCGTTTTTGAGTAAATAAAAACAACACGTGAAAATGAAACAAAATTTATTAAGCAAAGTCCCCCCTCCGGTTTATCAATTTTCATGAAATTTTTACAGTCATATCGCGGGCATATTAATACATCAAATACTCAGTTTAATCAAAACCGTTAGAGCTGTTTTTGAGAAAATGGAGAAAAACGTAAAAAGTTATTAAATAAAGTACCCCCTCCCTTTGAGCAATTTTGATGAAATTTTTGCTGTCACATCGTGGTCATGTACACGCACACGCACACGCACACACACACACACACACACACACACACACACACACACACACACACACACACACACACACACACACACACACACACACACACACACACACACACACACACACACAGACCATTTCGTGGGACATGGTTATTTGGACTCAGGGGACCCCAAAACGTGTATTTCCGTTGAAAACCTTGTGATTTTCTCGAAAACGAGGCATATGACAGAGGAACTTTTTTCTTAGTTTTTCGATCCTCTATCGATCCCTGAAGTTTGGCCGTTTGATTTGGGGACATCCTGTACATATACGAGGGTGAATCAAATATAAACGAGACTTTTTTTTTTTTAATTTATTTTTATTTTAAACGCAAAAAAGAATATAGTTTATTTTTTTACATAATCTCCTGATTTGGAAACACATTTTTCCCAGCGGATAGGCAGCTTTCCAATTCCTTCCACGTAGAAAGATGCAGGTCGTGTCTGCAGCCAATTGCGCAAGTAGGCTTCAACCTCAGCATCACTATTGAATCTTTGGCCTCCCAAAGCTTCCTTGAGAAGTCCAAACACATGAAAGTCACAGGGTGACAGGTCTGGATTTTAAGGAGGGTGTTCCAATGTTTCCCACCCCAGTTGCTCCAATTTTTCCCTAGTCAAGGCTGCTGTATGGGGGCGAAAATTTTCATGGAGAAGAACCACTTCCCTGATCGATAGGTCTCGTCTTTTGTGGCGATATGCAAGTTGGACCTCACTCAAAACGTCACAGTAGTAGGCCGCATTAATTGTCCTGCGCTCGTGCAAAAAATAAGCCGTCGAACACTGCTGATGTTGTTCGCTGTAATGCTGGTGCGAGGTCTGCGGTCATGGCTCTCATTTTCAACACGATCGCGACCCTCCACGAACTGTTTATGCCATACAAACACTCTGGCTCGCGACAGTGTCTCTTCCCCGCACTGGTCAGTCAATCTCCTCAAGATTTCGGCCGGATTTATGCCTTCTGCGGTGAGAAACTTGATTAAAACACGTTGCGCAATTGACGGAGATACCTCTTGCTCCAACATCGTCACGGTGGACACTGAGAGGGTCGAGGAGGCGAGCCCATGTGCTTCCCCTACTCCTGACAAACCTACCCAACAACAAACAAAGCGGGAATGTTCTCCCTCCACTATTGTGCCTGAAGGGCGAAAAGTCTCGTTTATATTTGATTCACCCTCGTATATATTTTAGAACAGCATATTCCTTCTTTTATAATAAGTTATAATAGAGATTATTAAAGTAAAGCTTGAAAAGTGGTTAGGATTTATGACATTTTGATCTGTTACTTATCAGTGAACCTCTATGTTTCAAAGATTATATACATCTTTAAGATATTAAATTTTAAAAACTAAACAAGAAAGTTTTTGGACTCAAAATTTTTGATTGAACATGAAAAATAAAGGATTATAAAGGATGAAGGTTGTGGCTTAGGGTAGGTGGGGGCAAAGACCCGCATTTCTCAGTTTTTCATTTTTCAAGGAAAGGGGAAAGATTCGTTTGCTTAGTTTAAGCATAGGTTAGATCTCGGTATTAGCTAAATGCCCATGATAATAAAAACCAGATTGCACCAATACGTCGCCGGAAATTCAACTTTTTGTTGAAAAAAAAAGTGCGGGATTTTGCCCCAAAAAATGGGGCAAAGACCTGCAGTGTGTGGCTTAGCCCTGATAAAAGGTTTTGTGGGAAAATAAAACAAAAAGCATCTGTGAACTTTTGAATTAAAAATATATTTTATGAAATAACAGTACAAAAATACTTTTGCTAAATATAGAGTAATTCTATTTAAATATCAGTGGGTAATGAACTGGGACAGGTCTTCTGAGAG
This sequence comes from Aelia acuminata, assembly GCA_911387785.2. Taxonomy (NCBI): domain Eukaryota; kingdom Metazoa; phylum Arthropoda; class Insecta; order Hemiptera; family Pentatomidae; genus Aelia; species Aelia acuminata. The sequence goes on along the minus strand of OU426978.1, from coordinate 156,841,386 downwards.
AGATATTTTGTGAAACCTAGCGCTTTTGCTTTCTGTCGGTTTAGTCGATAATTTTATTAGAACATCTTTATTATGCACAACAGTCCTCTCACATCCCAATAATTGATACATGCCAAGAACTCTCCAATTTATCCCAAAATTCAAAACAGAAAAATTCTTCATTAGAGATGGTTGATAATCCAGAGACAAAGGTAACTGGGAGCTACTCTTCTACTCTTTCTGCTTCCTCTTCCTCCTCCTCTTCCTCTCCCTCTTCCTCTTCATCGTACGATATCTCATCGACTATAAAATCATCTCTTGATCCTTTTTTGGCTGAACTTAAATATCTATTATCTCCCATCCTTGAGCTACTAACTAAATTAGTTTCAACTCTCATTTATAATCCTTCCAATGGCTAAATCTAAAACTTCTCCTCTTAGAATACTCCTCTGGAACTCCAATGGTTCGCTCCAACATAAAAATGAACTGGAAATTTGTCTCAAAGAACACGACATAAACATCGCACTAATAACAGAAACACACCTAACAGACAAACAAACCTTCACAATACATGGTTTCGATACTCATTGGACTGACCACCCAGATCAGACGGCTCACGGTGGCACTGCAATAATTGTGGACAAATCAATAAACCACCATGATCTTCCTGCTGCTCAGACCAACAATATACAATATACTAATATCTCCCTTAGCTCACCGAAATTCCAACTCACTGTTGCCTCAGCCTACATCGCTCCCAACAAGATTGTCTCAACGAATGAATTAAAGAACTTTTTCTCAACAATGGGAAAATCATTCATAGTGGGTGGGGATCTCAACGCAAAAAATACTAGATGGGGCTCTCGAGTATAAAACACTCGAGGAAAAAGGTTGCAAAAATGCATTGATGATTTAAAACTTAACAGTTCTTTCTCTAACACATCCTACTTACTGGCCTTCTTCGCTATCGAAATCTCCCGATCTCGACTTTTTTATCACCCGTTCGTTACCTCTCCCACACTCTAACGTTTCTTCTTTATTTGACCTTTCATCTGATCATAGCCCAATCTTACTTGAACTGTCAAACCACCCTTTCGTCAAACCTAATCCCCCATCATTAATTAACAGATTCATAAATTGGAACAGCTTTAAAAAATACGTGGACAACAAAATTATGTTAACATACCCCATTACAAAAGCCGACGAAGTTGACAACGCAATAGACTACCTTACAAAAACTATACACACTGCAATCTGGCACTCAACTACACCGAAGTCAACAAGAATTAAAACTGACTAATCTTCCCCAACCTATTCGCAATCTCATTAAAGAAAAACGCAAAATTAGAGGTCTATGGCAAAGAACCAGACACCCATCTTATAAGAAAGAACTAAACAAACTAACCCGGAAACTTCAACAAGAACTAGCAACATTTAAAAACAACAACTACAAGGACTACATCGACTCGATAAACAACAGAAACGGATCAGTATGGACAACGACGTATTGCTCAGCGATATTTCTCGATATCGAAAAAGCATTCGATAGTGTCTGGCACAAGGGTCTATTATGGAAATAAAACCGCACATACCTTCTACCTACTTCCTCACCCTTCAATCTTTCTTGCTCCATAGATATTTCTGTATATCCGTAAATTCTTCTACTTCTTCATTCTTTCCTCAGCTTACTGGCGTTCCTCAAGGAAGTGTTTTAAGCCCCCTCCACTATTCCATTTTCACCTCTGACATTCCGGAACACCCTTGCACCACTATCTTTACCTTCGCTGACGACATGGCTATCCTTTTTTCCCAAAAAGATCCCACAATAGCATCAATTGCCGTCCAAAACCACCTATTCAACCTCGAAAATTGGTTTCGAAAGTGAAAAATAAAAATAAATGCCGCTAAGTCGGTCCATATAAGTTTTTCATTGAGGAAAGGAACCTGTTCTCCAATGAAAATTGATAATACATTTGTGCCATCTAAAAACTATGTACGTTACCTAGGACTATACTTAGACAAAAGATTCACTTGGAACATACATATAAAACTAAAAAGACAAGAACTGACCAGACGATATAAACAACTGTCACACCTCCTAGACTAGACTACAGATCTTCACTTAACTTACGAAACAAAAGATTAATATACAACACTATACCAAAACCCATTTGGACCTACGGAGCAGAACTTTGGGGTTCTGCTAAACAGGTACACATAAACAAAAATCAAACAGCACAGTCAAAAATTCTTCGAAAAATTTAAATGCTCCATGGTACATTTCTAAAAACATAATACACAAAGACATGGACATTCCAACAGTAAAATCATATATTCACGATTAATACACTACATTTCACTGTTCAACTCATAACCACCCAAACCCACTTGTTTCTTTTCTTTCTTCCTCCCAGTTACCCGTCCAACGAAGATTGAAACGACAATAGCCGAGGGATATGCTTCCTTGGTGCACATCACCTAAATTAAGAAAGTCCAAGACAACTGCATCCAACAAATTTGCTAGATGCGCTCCAGCGCAGGCGCAAATGACGCAAAATATAAATTAAATAAATAAGGTTGGCAACACTAGCTTCCGTTGTTTTCTCTTTGACAGATGTTTAACCTTCTCCGCAGCTTGTTTCTGTATTTTATTTACTTCTTGCTGCAACCTTCGGTTTGTTATGTGTGGAACTAGTTGCTTCAAAACCATTTATTGCATTCTCAATGGTACCCGCCGTTTCGAAGGCCACCTTGAACGTTTCTGCTACATTGTATACATTAAATAGTAGTAGTAAGTAGTCATATTTCAGCTGGGTATGAAACATTCCAAGCATCAACTGCAGCGTCGTAATATGCTTTTGATGGCCCAAAAAAAGTCCAGTCAAGTCGCTGGGCTCTGTAGGGGCAGGGCGCAATATGAGAAGGTGAGTATGGATTTCTTTGGCAAATGTGATAGCCTCGAGACTGGTGTGAGACACATGGTTGTCGAGAATCAGTAGAAGTAGATGAGTTTCACTGGGCAAATGTACTTCTTGAAATGTTCGAGCCATGCAATGAAACAACATTTCTTGGTTAGAACCTAAATGTAAACCAAACCCTCGTGACCAAAACCCCCATAAGTTGTAGCTACGTGGTAGGTAGCTACTTTAAACAATGGAAGACTAACTAAGTGTAGTGATATACAATCTGTTCAGACCTGTAAACTGATTATTGCCTCTTAATGAACAAGAAATTCACCATTGAACGCTAGGGGCAAGTCCCAGCACTCTTAGGACTGCGTAGACTTGCCCCTTTTAGAGCGCGGGGCTTTGCCCCATTTTCACACTTCCAAAATCACGACCCCTCCAACAATGTAAACAACTGTTAAGAAGTTATTTGAAACACGAACATGAAGCTTAACTAAGAGGCTAATAGCTGTAAGTTTGTCTTTAGAAATACTTCGAACCATCTTTGAAATAATTGACTTAAAAGAAGAAGAAATATTACATGAGAACGGAGAAAAATAAACTTACCGCATTTTCTCGGTCAACATTGAAGCTATTGCCGCCAATTTTGGTGTGCTATTGGGGGATACCAAGAAAAAGCAGGTGCCTAGTGGACAAAATGACAACTGCAAAATTTCTCTCCAAAACTCTACTGCGTGTCTTTGCCCCATGCGGGTATTCGCCCCCACCTACCCTATACTTCCAAAATCATATTCTTTTGATAGTTCAAAATATCAAATAAAAAATTGGCTAGAACTGGTAGGTCCATAGCAGACCAGATGTATGATGTAATGACGAAAGTCTTAGTTCCTCGTGGAATCACGTAGCTTATGGTGTTACATCTGAGGCACTGTTCCGTTACTGCAAGTTATAGTTTTGTAACGTGGTTTCTAATTTGAGTTTTAATTGTTTGTTTGGCATTTTCATATTATAATTTTATCTTAATAAAATTATTTAAAACCACATTGGTCGTCTTGCAATATTAATTGAAATCTCCCTCGAGATACTGTAACGTTTGACAAAAAAAAAAAAAAAAAAATTAATGTAAAATTGGCAAGCCAGTCTGCTGAGCTTGATGAGAAAATAACTAGACTAAATTCCAACTTGTCTGAGATTAACAACAAATTGGCAAGCCAAACTGGTGAAATAAATGACAAGCTGACCAATTCGTCTTATAAATTAAAATTATAAACAATTGACCAGCCAATCGGCCTAGATGAATGATAAGTTGACCAACCTGTCTGGTGAAATTAATGACAGTTTGGCTCAACAAGAAGCAAGGGCTGTGGTGTTAGAAGAGGAGTTTAAAAAATTAGAAAGGAGGCTGGAAGAAAAAGTTCAGGAAGTCGTGAGGAAGCAGCTCGCTCAACAGCCATTGATAGAAGAGGAAGGACAAGAACCAGCAGATATAGAGAGCCAAGACAGAATAAAACCACCAACTTTTGATGGTAAGTCGTCATGGTTGAATTGCCTGAAGCAATTCAACGCTGCAGCCAGTGCTAATGGGTGGTCTCCTAAAGAGAAGGCAGTTGCCCTTATGGAGGCACTCAGAGGCAGTGCTGTAGATGATCTTCAAACGCTCAACACCGACGATCCCTACAATTTTCACACGTTAGTAAGCTGACTTGAGATGCAGTTTGGCCACGCCCACCTCAAACAAGTGTACCAGGCCCTGCTGAAGAACAGGAAACAGAAGGCAGCAGAAACTATCCAGGATTTCAAGGCATTCGTTGCCAGAATGGTGAGACTGGTTTACCCAACAGCCCCAGAAAGTTTGTTGGAGTGTTTAGGGGTCCAAGCTTTTGTTAATGGCCTGCGATACTTGGAGCTTCAGAGGGCGGTCCGGCTTGCTTGTCCTAAATTCCTCTCTTCTGCGTTGGAGTTTGAGGCGGCTACCGAGGCTTCTTATAGCCATATGGATATGTCCGGACCACGACATAGTGACAGACAGGGACAAAGTGAACCACAGAGACTTGGAAGGGGTAATCTGAAACGTTGTAGATGCTTTAGACTTACAGAGAGGAAGACCATTCCGTTGCAGGATCTGTGTGGAACCGGCAATACTTAACAACCTAGAAAACTTGGTTTTAAAAATTTTAAAGGCCCCAAAGTCCCAAAAAAAAAAAAGAAACCAGTATGGTGCTGGTGGAGCTGTGGGGAGCTCGGACACATCAGGAGTTCCTGCAAAGGAAATGTCCCTCCTGACACAGGAAAAATAAGACGCATCAATACCTGGAGGGATCATGGGATAGTCACCAAGATCCTACCCCAATAATGGTAACCACCTTGGGACACTGAGATGGCAGTGCATATGTAGTTGGCACTGTCAATGGCAAGAGGTTATAGGATGCTGATTGACACTGGAGCCACAAAGACTATTTTCTCTCCTAGTTAGTGTAGCTGGCAAGAAAATACTAACACCCTCCAGATGGCGACTGAGTACTGTGACAGGAAAAGCAGTCAAGATATTCAGTGAAACCAAGGTAAAGATACCGTTAGGCTCAAATTGTGTATCACACTCGGTCCTAGTGGCTGATATTAAAGAAAATTTAATCCTCGGCATGGACCTTATGAACATATACGGTTTTCAGCTGGACCTAAAACGAAGAGTTTTCAAAATCTGTGGAAAGGAACTGTTCTTCCGTAGTGGGGAACCGGCCGGGTTGGGAGTCACCATGGACAAGAAAGTGGAACTTCCTTCAAGGTGTAACCACTCAACTACTGTTAGGAAAGGCACTAAGGCTGGGACTTCAGCACCGATTACCTCAGTGGTTCAGCTGGCGACTGCGAAAAACGAGTGGAAATCTAAGAAGCAGAACAGTGTGTTGGAAGGCGTTGATCCGTCACTGCCTGTAGAAGAGAGTTGATATCTCGATATGGAGAATCAATATCACCATATTGATATAATTAAGAGACACCTTGCCAGCGATTGGATGAGGAGACCAAAGGGCCAATCAGGGTTGTTACGGAGAAGAATACCTTTTTTGGCTCTACAAGCGAGGATTCTGCCCAAAGCTGCAGAAGAACTTGTAGAGGCCCTACTTGATAAAGAAGTGCATCAAAAATGTGATCTACAGGGTTTTCAATTATCCCAAAGAAAAGGTTATGATCGTCCATTATAATCGCTCAGCGCCTTATGCAGGGTCAGGTAGGGACCTTCCATTATAGAGAGCAGGCCCAAGTGGAAAAGAAGACATCCAAGAGGAACGTCTCTAAGGAGGGGGCAATGTAACGTTAAATAAAATATATGGTTTAGAATAGTTCTAGCCTTTTGTTGGACCGAACTAGTAGTAGTAGAAAGTAACGGTTGGAACAAACTGCTACTTATTATACATATTACATAGTACATGTTTGTGACTACAAGGTTCGAGTACCATTTACACTGGCCTCGAAGGTTAAGGTTGAGTCATATGGTTATTTTCGTGTTACAAAGGGATAATTTTTCTGTAACCTGTTTAGTTATTTGTGTTTCAATAATTTGTTTGGCATTGGAAATTATTATTTTCCTTGAATAAAAATTGTTTTACCCACGTAAGAGTTTTAATTCCATTTTATAATGTATATAATACCAACATAATACTGAATACCATATATTACTCAAAAGAGCACAGCATTTTCCTTCAAATTATAAAATAAAATAAGTTAATACAATATTAGTGTAGATTTTCCATATGATGATATTTAGGTCTATCATAGAATCTATTGCTCCCTATTTTTTATTTTATTTTTTATTTTTATTTTTATTTTTAATGAGCTTTTTAATTTCAGGATATGTGAAGGAACAAAACAATCCAATATCGTTCTCCAAGAACAAGTTGATAAGTATAGAGTTCTCTTTCAAAAAGCTAAAGAGCAGGTATAATATTTGTTAACCATTTCACACCCTATTACTGTTCATTTAATTTTAGTTTTTGCCAGATGGTATACAACATGACTATACCAATCACATGACAATCACTTTCATCTGGTTTGTGGAATTTTCAAATGATAAAGCCAAAATATTAGCTGTTATAAAGGCCCCTGTTTATATGTTATATTATTCAAAATTCTTCAAATGATAAAGCCAAAATATTAGCTGTTATAAAGGCCCCTGTTTATATGTTATATTATTCAAAATTCTCCTTCTGTTTTTTTTTCAAAATATTCACCGACAGCAACATTTTAATGACAACATAAAAAACCCTAAATGTCACGATATTAAACATTCTATATCTTCTTGACATGAACATAATAATCAAAATAGAATTTTTTTTATTATTTAAGGTTAATAAAAGCCGTAGGTCACCAAATATATCATATATTTATTTAAAGTATATAATCCTTGACGTTTCGGCCTCAATGTGCCATTCTCAAAAGACAAAACTAAAAATATTAAATAAAAAAATAATTAAATTTAATAACAATTGATATTAAAAAATTTTCTATACACATTTTAATTTATAAATACTTTTATGCACATAGTCACCAATTTATCCTTCTAAAAGAATTAGTCTATATTTTAAAATACATATGTCAAGTATCTATCTGAATATCTGCCACGTCTAACATCGTCAACTAGCTAGGAACGACTGACAAAGAATAAGTACGCAAGGGGTGGGGTCTATTAGTCTATTGCTCTATTGTATTATTATCCATAGTCTTTTTTTGAATATTAATTTTATGTATAATACTTGCGTAAAATGTGCTCAAATTTTCTACGTCTGTATGCTTGTTCACCGAATTCTGAATATTTTTTGAAATGTAGATAGCTTCTATAATTTTTCTTTTATTAGGATTATTTTCTTTATGTATTATTGAGGCATTTTTAAAATCAAATTCATGTTTATAAACTAAAATTTACAATAGAAATAGAAAAAAACAATAATATTAGATTCCTGGATATCAGTATTAATAGAACAGAAAATGGTATACTGCAAACACAGTGGTGCAAAAAATCAATAACTAGTAACCGAATCCTAAACTGGTACAGCAATCATGCCCCACATCAAAAATTAAACACCGCTAAAAATCTTATAGAGAGAGCTAAAATATTAACGGTCGATGTACACATGAAGAATGTAAAATCACAAATATATGATATCCTTTTGGAAAATTGGTATCCAATAAGATTAATTAATAAATTATGGTATAAAAGCAATAATATATTAAAAAGTAGTCCAAAAAATAATAAAATAATAGAGGTCCTTAACACTGACGATATTAAAACACACAACAAAAATAATAAAAATAACATTAAAAGAACGAAACTAATAACAGATTACTTCAAAAATGAAAATAATGATACTAAAAAAGAAAACATAAACCATACTTAGAAAAATAATAATCTGAAAGACAATCAAAAAGATAACAATAACCCTTATCCCAAAAAGTTTTTTTCGATTACATATATAGATAGTTTGACCAATAAAATAGAAAAAACTTTAAAAAAATATGATTTGAATGAAATAAAATTTGGAAAAAAACTAATAAATAAACTAGATAAATTATTTACAAAAACGAAAGATAATATTCCGAAGGATAGATTAACTAATGTGATTTATAAAGTCAAATGCAAAAATTGTGAAAATAAATCATATATTGGACAAACATCACAGTGGCTAGAACGAAGAATACAACAACACAAACAAAATTGTAAACCAAAAACAACTAAATCAAAATTTGCAACTCAAACACAACATACACATATAAATAAACTCAATTATACATAAAGAAAATAATCCTAATAAAAGAAAAATTATAGAAGCTATCTACATTTCAAAAAATATTCAGAATTCGGTGAACAAGCATACAGACGTAGAAAATTTGAGCACATTTTACGCAAGTATTATACATAAAATTAATATTCAAAAAAAGACTATGGATAATAATACAATAGAGCAATAGACTAATAGACCCCACCCCTTGCGTACTTATTCTTTGTCAGTCGTTCCTAGCTAGTTGACGATGTTAGACGTGGCAGATATTCAGATAGATACTTGACATATGTATTTTAAAATATAGACTAATTCTTTTAGAAGGATAAATTGGTGACTATGTGCATAAAAGTATTTATAAATTAAAATGTGTATAGAAAATTTTTTAATATCAATTGTTATTAAATTTAATTATTTTTTTATTTAATATTTTTAGTTTTGTCTTTTGAGAATGGCACATTGAGGCCGAAACGTCAAGGATTATATACTTTAAATAAATATATGATATATTTGGTGACCTACGGCTTTTATTAACCTTTAATAATTAAATATGGCACCGAAATTAAATGAGAAGACTATTAAAGACAAAATAGAATGGGTTAAAGGACCCAGTGGAACGCAGGAAATGAAACAGTGGACCCCCTTACGAAATAGTCTCCTGCCAATAACCTACTACAAAATCCCTTTACTCATATAAAAAAAAAATATTTTGGCATATAGCATAAATAATTGGATCATAAAATGGAACAAACGTTTGGGAAAACGCTTCATAAATCTTTTCAAAATATCAAATACGTGGTAACATTTAAATTACCGACTGCAGTGTTATGTTCGATTCGGGCGTAAAATGTTGAAATTTATCGCCCTAAAACACCTACTACTACTGTGTTCAATTCAACGACCTAAAAACTGCCAAAAACTGTATATTAATTGTTTTTTTTACCAAACATTACCCACTGATTTTAGGTGAGTTTAACAAACAAGTATATTTAATAAAAAACAAAACAGTTTTTTGAGTTGTAACTATGTTCTTGCCGACATGCGATTTGTTAAATACAGAAAAATGTATACTTGTTTTGAATGATCTATAGGAATTAGGATTTGTGCTAGAACAGGTATTTTGAATATAGCTGCCTCTTTTCCTTTTGCCCCTCTCGCCCCAATGAAGTCAAGCAGTTCTTTTATAAAAACATTTTAGATGCCAGTTAACTCATTTTATTACTGCATTTAGATAAAAACAACCGAAATATAAGAAATAATTGGTTGTTCGGAAAGTAATTCATTTTTTTTCAAGCAAGATAAATATATTTTCTAACAGCCAACTTTATACTTGAACTGCACTAGACTGAGAGCCTGTGAGAAAAAATAAGCATTATCTGATAAAATTTCTTATAACAATTTTTTAAAGCCTTTTATTTTGACATTGAAATAATCAGAGTCCGCCATTCAGCTCACCCTACCAATGATGGCCTCCTAAAATGGGAAGTTTTGTTCTTTTTCCAGTTTTTTTTCTTATAATTTTAAAAAATTCACTATCAAGAAAATTACATTATCTTTAAAATAAAATAGCTTAAAATGCAGTTGGATTTTATAAACACATTATACCAGTTCAGGTAGAATCCAGGTCATGGAAAATTCCAAACAGCGGGTGGAAGGGATATTAGCCCAACAAAGTAATGTACATACGTCGTTCCTGAACTACATGCGCCCTCAAGGTGCTAAAATAAATAGTTTTAATGCAAAAAGTTACACCGAAATTCAGTAAAGACAGGAGAGTTTCTAAAAATTAATGATAATTAATACAAAATGTAAATGGGCTCCATGTGATTTATTTTTGGGAAATAGTGAAAACCAGAGTAAGAACGAGCGAAGAAAGTAAATGAAAAAGAAATTGAAATTAAATAGATCTGACAAAAAAGAGAACATTTAAAAAACATTTTTATTCATTAATTAAAGCTCACTACCTCCAAAGCTCAGAGAGAGCTGTACATAAAATTCATCCTTATAATTTAAAAATTGGCCTTAATCAGGAGCGAGCTATTTAGGTTTGGTACCATAAATATTTATAATTAAGAATCTGATGTTAGTGTTATCATGCTTAGGATGTTTTTTTTTTAAATTATTTAATTAGAAAATAAAAGATTCAACCACGGCAGGGAATCGAACCCAGGTTCTCTGCATCTACGTTACAGCGCTCTTACCACTGAGCTAACCGTGGGGCCGTCCCAACCGTGATTGAATCTTTCTCTTCTGTGATCCCACCCACCAGGTCTCGCCACATTGTAGCGGAGTACCGAGGGGCTGAACAATTGTCCAGACAGACGGGATCTAGTTGACATACATTTGTAGACGACATTGTATGTTGTCATGTAATTATTGGTTATCTGTTAGATAATTAATTTATAATTTTCTGGTGGATGGGATCACAGAAGAGAAAGATTCAATCACGGTTGGGACAGCCCCACAGTTAGCTGAGGGGTAAGAGCGCTGCAACGTAGATGCAGAGGACCTGGGTTTCGATTCCCGGCCGTGGTCGGGTCTTTTATCTTCTAATTAAATAGTTTAAAAATTATAAATTGAAGCATGGAAATGCAAAATAGTATAAGTGCTGTAGAAAATGTTTCCAGAAATGGTATGACTTATAACCACTAGGGTGAACTACGTTCGGTGCTTACATCACTGCCATCTTTCAAATGTTTAATGAACTACTTCCTGGCAACAAAAAATTACTTCTACCCATTTCTGAAGAATAGCTCTGGCACATATAACAATTTAGTGAAAAAAAAACTTTATTTATTATTTTGGCACTTAACCTTTTTGCATTTCCATGCAACAGATAACCAATGATTCATAACAACTTAGGATGTTTTGTTGAATTGTATAAATATAGATTGATTTGATTATAGGTAAATAAAATTGATGCAGCAATGAGTAAGTATATGCGAGAAAGTGCTGTTCTCTTGACAGATAATGAAGATCCACTCAACATTATAATGGCGAGGACTGCATCAGTCATGCCTTGTTCTGTATGCAGAAATGATATGGTAGTAAAAAAACATCAAGAAACATATTACATTGCTTGTTTAGCTTATCCTGGCTGTAAAAATTCTATTTGGCTACCATCTAAAGTAATTCAAGTCTCAATTTCAGGAGAAAGTTGTGATATTGTAAGTTTGATTGTATTTTATTTATGTTTAGTCATTTTAATTTAATTGTTATTTTTTTACTTTCACTTACCTATATATGAAATACTAACAGACCCGGCCACGCATTGATAAAGATAAAAATGTTTCAGCTATTCAAAAAACCTATGGGATTGAATTGAATGTTATGCTAGAATTAATAGTGTTTAATAAAGAAGAGTTAATTTTTTTATTTATTATATATGTACAGCAGAGTTGGGCAGTAGTTAACTATTTCCAGTAGTTAACTACATTTTTAACTACTAACTAAAAGTTAAGTAGTTGCACGGAGTAACTACTAACTAGTAGTTGGTAGTTAGAAATGTACAACTACTTTTTTCAACTACAGTAAAAGTAGTTAGAATTTTTACTACCAACTACTAGTTAGAAGAAGTAGTTAAAATGTGTAACTACCTCTTATTGGTTATTAACTACAATGGTAGACAACTACTTTTGGAAGGTTTGTTCTAAAAACCAGTCCTGAACTATTTTTCATGCTCTCCTTTCTTTTTATTTACAATTTAATTGTTTGGTTTTCTCCTTCGATGGTCTCTTGTTCCGTAACCAACCAATTAAACATAGAATCGAAGGAGTGATGGGGGGGGGGGGGGGGGGGGCAGGACAGCCAGTCCAGGACTGCTTGTTGGAACAAGCGCACTAGAAAATAGTTTGAATTTCGATTTTGTTCACATGGGGGTCCAATATTATGTTATTGGGGCCGGTGTTTTTGAAAAAAAAAATATTCATTTTGTATTTTAGTGGGGGGGTGCATTGGAAAATAGTTAGATTTTCCGATTTCTTTCACACGGGGGTCCAATTTTATGTAATCGGGGACAGTGTTTTTGATAAAAATATTCATTTTGTATTTTAGTGGCGAGAGGGGGGGGGGGGGCGCACTAGGAAATAGTTTGAATTTCGTTTTTCCAATAAAATACAAAATGAATATTTTTTCAAAAACAACATCCCCGATAACTTAGTAAATTCGAAAATGTTACTATTTTAAATATTAAAGAGCCCACCCCCCCCCCTTCACTAAAATTTAAAATAAATATTAATGCTAATGGATACCTGGTCATGATATAATATGCTTAGGTAATGGGGTAGACCGGGCAAACATGAAGTGGTGGTTGAATTTGACTTGGACAAAGTTGAATTTGAAATAGAAAAGGTTGCATTCGACTTGGAAATGCTGCGTATACATTTTTTTATGAAGTTCTCCTGCCGCTCTCCCTTTTCCAAATAGATTGCAGTACTTCAACAAAGCAAGCTCACTAATATTCCGAAGTTAATAATATTTGGATAGTAGTTAGTAGTTAAATAATTGTAATTACCAACTACAGTTTGTAGTTAGTAGTTAACATATTCTAACTACTTTTTCTAACTTCTAACTTCTAATTTAACTACTAACTACAAGTTAAAAAATGTAGTTGCCAGCTGTTAACTACTAACTACAAACTGTAGTTAGTAATTGTAACTACAATCAAACCAAAGTAGTTGTAGTTAGAAGTTAATAGTTGTAACATTTTGCCCAACTCTGATGTACAGTCTTAAAACAAAGAAAGTTATTGGGACTGCCTCCCGGTAAAGTAGGGAGTAATGTATTAAGATGAAGGTTATAGGCATTTCTGAGTCGTTAACTTGAAATAATACTCATGATCTCAAACTCACTCATATGGTATTAGGACCTGATCAATAATTTGAGCTGCTGGAATGCCTTTTGAAATTTTTGATTCTAAGCCCATTGGCTTCTGTTGTAAAGTAATAGACACAGAGGTTAGGTTATGGAAGTACACACTTACACAGTAGGTAGCCATTCCTAAGAAACATAGAAATTATGTCACCATAATACATCATCAGGGTGGCCAGACATCCGACTTTTGGACATTTGGACTTGGCATTTGGGAAATATGGCTTTATGTCCGGAATTTATCACCATTTGAATTCGAAAAATAAAATTTTAATAGACGTCTCTTTATGTACTCTTATTATTAGATATTATATTACCTAGAGAGCAGAAAATAACCTGTTTATTTTTTACAATATATTTTTAGAACTTCTTTCATTGTTTACTGAGGTAACCATTCCTTTTTCCTTCCAACTCTTCAATGTAAGATTTCTTTTTTACTTTCACTTATCTTTATATGAAATAAATAGTAAGAGAAAGTATTGCGATCGTGAAAAGTTTTGACTTTTCAACGGAAATACAAGGTGTGTGTGTGTCTGTCTGTGTCTGTGTGTGTCTGTCTGTGTCTGTGTCTGTGTCTGTGTCTGTGTGTGTGTGTGTGTGTGTGTGTGTGTGTGTGTGTGTGTGTGTGTGTGTGTGTGTGTGTGTGTGTGTGTGTGTGTGTGTGTGTGTGTGTGTGTGTGTGTGTGTGTGTGTGTGTGTGTGTGTGTGTGTGTGTGTGTGTGTGTGTGTGTGTGTGTGTGTGTGTGTGTGTGTGTGTGTGTGTGTGTGTGTGTGTGTGTGTGTGTGTGTGTGTGTGTGTGTGTGTGTGTGTGTGTGTGTGTGTGTGTGTGTGTGTGTGTGTGTGTGTGTGTGTGTGTGTGTGTGTGTGTGTGTGTGTGTGTGTGTGTGTGTGTGTGTGTGTGTGTGTGTGTGTGTGTGTGTGTGTGTGTGTGTGTGTGTGTGTGTGTGTGTGTGTGTGTGTGTGTGTGTGTGTGTGTGTGTGTGTGTGTGTGTGTGTGTGTGTGTGTGTGTGTGTGTGTGTGTGTGTGTGTGTGTGTGTGTGTGTGTGTGTGTGTGTGTGTGTGTGTGTGTGTGTGTGTGTGTGTGTGTGTGTGTGTGTGTGTGTGTGTGTGTGTGTGTGTGTGTGTGTGTGTGTGTGTGTGTGTGTGTGTGTGTGTGTGTGTGTGTGTGTGTGTGTGTGTGTGTGTGTGTGTGTGTGTGTGTGTGTGTGTGTGTGTGTGTGTGTGTGTGTGTGTGTGTGTGTGTGTGTGTGTGTGTGTGTGTGTGTGTGTGTGTGTGTGTGTGTGTGTGTGTGTGTGTGTGTGTGTGTGTGTGTGTGTGTGTGTGTGTGTGTGTGTGTGTGTGTGTGTGTGTGTGTGTGTGTGTGTGTGTGTGTGTGTGTGTGTGTGTGTGTGTGTGTGTGTGTGTGTGTGTGTGTGTGTGTGTGTGTGTGTGTGTGTGTGTGTGTGTGTGTGTGTGTGTGTGTGTGTGTGTGTGTGTGTGTGTGTGTGTGTGTGTGTGTGTGTGTGTGTGTGTGTGTGTGTGTGTGTGTGTGTGTGTGTGTGTGTGTGTGTGTGTGTGTGTGTGTGTGTGTGTGTGTGTGTGTGTGTGTGTGTGTGTGTGTGTGTGTGTGTGTGTGTGTGTGTGTGTGTGTGTGTGTGTGTGTGTGTGTGTGTGTGTGTGTGTGTGTGTGTGTGTGTGTGTGTGTGTGTGTGTGTGTGTGTGTGTGTGTGTGTGTGTGTGTGTGTGTGTGTGTGTGTGTGTGTGTGTGTGTGTGTGTGTGTGTGTGTGTGTGTGTGTGTGTGTGTGTGTGTGTGTGTGTGTGTGTGTGTGTGTGTGTGTGTGTGTGTGTGTGTGTGTGTGTGTGTGTGTGTGTGTGTGTGTGTGTGTGTGTGTGTGTGTGTGTGTGTGTGTGTGTGTGTGTGTGTGTGTG